>JAQIXX010001802.1:0-29821 GCA_034700605.1 Willowsia nigromaculata | reverse complement strand
GGAAGGTCCCCCAAATGGCCATCATGATGGCCCTCCGGATGGGTTTCCCGATGGTCCTCGACGTCCAGACCCATATGGGCACCCCGATTATGGAGGTGAAGGAAGAGGAATCGCAAGGAAGAATGAAGTGGTTATTGGGAGAAAGCGTTTTAAGTTGTACGAAAAGAAAAGACTAAACTTTAAAAGAGCCAAGGAATTCTGTAAGAAGAAAGAAGGAAAACTTGCCGAAGGTAAGTAACTCTGTGGCTGTTTCACATACACGTGTAATGTTTTTGGCACCCTTCTCTTGCAGTTCTTGCATGCAGCAACTGTAAACTTGTTTTTCTTATTTTCGTTAAACCAACTAAAGTTTCCAATTCAAACTTCAAAATGCTCACATAGTACTGCATAACCTCAAATAGAAACATTTATAAGTATTAACATTTGAATATGATTTGACATTTAAAAACATCTGGGTATAATTTATTAGTGACCTAGCGAAAGTGAAAATACAGACAGTGTGTGCTGAATATTGGGCAATACTGAATATCAATATTTATTTCGCAATGCAAAAAGGGAAGAAGAGCATTCAAAAGGTGTAGGCGTATTTTCTGGTTCTATATAGAATATAGGGTCGTAGATGTGGGTTGATGTTTTCCACTATGGCTGCATACACTAAAACGACCAAAGTGTTATAGAACATTTCGTGTTGATGCTTCTTATGAAACAAAAAATCAAAAATAACTGCAAATAACCATTTATATTTTGCGGTGAAGGATCTTGCTAGCACAAAGTGATAAAATTAGATAGTATGTAGTATGTTCACGCAAAGATGTCAACATAAAACGAAGGAAATAACATACGAAAAGTTGATATTTTTATTAAATCAGTGTTTAAACCCAACGCAAGCTACCAAACTGACATCCAAAAGATTTTCTACTGACTATCTTGTTTAATGGAACGGTGGTATAACCAGCATTCCCATTAAGTAGGGAAGTGAAAATGTTGAAGACATTTTATCTGAAAGTTCAAACAAAGAGTAAACAGAGAAGGAAAAAGTAGAACAGTTTTACTTTTCCATGTTATGACTCTAAGAAGATTTTTTGAAAAGGTTCAAAATACAACTCATTTTGAAACGAGACTAAAAATAAGGCTTAAAATCCGTATGCAAAGTTGTGATTGCAAGAATTGCATTGCCAATTTTCTAATCAAACATAAATGCAAGCAGATTGTCAAATATTATAGGCATGGGGCAATGCGAGATAGGATATCCCAGTCCGACATTCTCGCATTTTGTTTCGATGTGGGTGTGTATAAGTTTGCAATATTGCAATACTTGCTAACAACACTCCCACAAAGATTTAGTCATTTTTATTAGTTTCCTAGTACTTTCACTACTCATACTACATATGTAAATAGTTTGTAGAAACATTACCAATACCAACACACTAATTCGGTATGTAGTTTGCAAAAATAAAATGGATGGTTAAACTCAGAGAGTATGCATTAAATAGAGACTCAGGTCCATGGCTTGACTTGTAAAATTTTGGTTTCCATTTTACTCATTTTTCCATTTGTTTGTAGACCCCCCAAAAAGCCTTTTATACTCTCTGGTTAAACTATAGCATGAGGAACGCAACGCAACGTACATAGTGTATGATGAATGTTGTAAGCTGTAGTATGTTCTAACATGACATTTGGCAAACGTTACAGTTGAATTTCACTTTCACATTGAATAAGAAAAGAAGCATTCAATGGTGTAAACATATTATAATCATAATAAAATATTCCATTATGTATTTTAGGGTGTGTGTAGTGTTTTGGCTGTATTTTTTAGACATGAAATATTCATCCGAGTGTTCTAAATTAAATTAAAAATGATTAAATTATTTGCTTGTCTGAAACTGTGACAAAATACAGCCCAGACGCTTGAAGAGATGCGAAGGTTGGAAAGCCTTTTCATGAGAGCAAGGATGATTGGCATGGACATTTGGGTTGGGGCGGACAAGAAGAAGTGGAAGAAACATTCCATGAAGGAAGTCACTCATCCCGGGCTCAACTTGGATAAGGCTAAGGAAATGGAAAAATCTGGAATAAAGGCGTCTTTGGTGTAAGTGTGCAATAATGTAAAAATTGTGTGGTTCTGTCTAGTTCATGTATGTAAGTTATCAAGGGTAAAGATTTTTTTATCGAAATGTACGAACACAAATTACTAGGACCACAATGAATCAAAAATTGTTCAAATAGCCCTTATCCCCATGATTCAAATACATATTCACACTTTTATTTAATGTTTACATTTGTTTCCTGGATCTACAGTTTAGGTTTCAACGCCGACTTAAGCTGATAGCAGTTGTTCCGGCGTCACATATTTGTATTAACATCTACCTGGTATGTAGGTAAATGAGCTAGTCTAGTCCAAAAGTCAACGTTATATTTATTGCTTGGAAAGATCATCTCATAAAGCCCTCAAAATTATATGAGGAATTCGGAACAAGGGCATCGAAGCACAAGTGTCACCTTTTGATTTAGTTAGTATTTAGTTAGTCAGATTCATGCATGACTTGTTGCCTACTTGTAAACATTCCATGGCATTGCCATGCATAAACTATAGTATATCATATAACTCGACCAACAGAGCGACAAAGTAATATGATGATCATGATCATCAAATCAAACTTTACTGTTCTATAGCACACACTTTAAAAAATGTGAATGTACATTACATTTTACAGAAGGCCAAATGCGCCCACACACAGAGTGCCAAATTATAATTGCAATGTAGGTAGCATTCATTTCATCTTCTCAAGGAAAACACAAACGTCATTTCATTTCTCATCATAACCATTTATGAAACTTTCCAGGTGGAAAAAGCCTGTTGAAAGGAAAGTTACAAACAAGTGCTCTTTGCATTCGCTTTCTCAAAGTATAACAATCCAACGCGCAATGTAAAATTATGGAAAATTTTCATCTGTGTTGTGTTCATTAGATCCATTTTTTATATTCATGTTATGCTAATGCATTTTCTTAATGTTGGATTCATCAGAGCCGTAGTATCTAGTTTTACTTTTATATTATCATATTAGCATGCAAATTGTAAAAGTTTATACACATGCCTGTGTACGTAAACGTAAGAAGTGAAGGCAGTAGTGCAGTAGACGCTTTCAAGGTCGTTCCTGTTTCATCTTTTTCTTTGGTTTCATTCCGCAATCCGCACGACGACGGCTCTTTACTTCATCTTTCACCGGATGAAGTAACAAACCATATGTAATATTTAAATACATGGTATTCACACCGTGACACGACATTCATTAAGGGGTTTTACATTACAATATTACAGCCCGAGGATAAATACTACATTATGTCAAGCAAGATTGGATAGCTTGAACAAGAGCACTTATTAAAAACATTGAGAAACTGCTGCTGCTAGTGGGTGGCTATGCATAGGAAGATGAAGATGGAAACACTCTCTTACTTACCCACAAACACAGAAACCTAGAAAGATGGCATAAAGGTTTTAAGCTGGGAAGTACATCCTGAAATACCATTTGGCCGGTGTGATTAATTATTTTGAGGGAACGTTGCGTTGAAATGCGACTACACACTAGTAATCTTCTGGATATAACGCAGCTGTATAATCTGCCGATTATAAGTTTAATGAAGCAGTACGGCAAAAACAACATCTGAATTTTTATTTAGGCTTTTCTTATTTCCCAAATCTCAAATCTAAGATCAACACGGAGAATAGCAGTATCACCACACCAAAAGATGCAAAACTACATGCTTTAATGCGTATCGTTATGAACTGAACGTAAAGTTGGCAATGACTAATGGCAAAATGTTGCACTGCAGAATGACATGATGCATAGAATCAATGGAAAACATACTATTTTTATTGCTTGTTACCATTTGACATTGTCTTTCGGTTTATAGGGGCGGTGGAATGAAAGAAATGTGCCCTGCCATCAGTCTGAGCACAAGAAATTTGGCACCCGTACAATGCCAGATGCCGTTGCCATTCATCTGTGAGTATGACCGGAATCGTCCTAGGACAACGAGAAAGCCAAAAGGAAATTCGACAACTAAAGCAAGCAAACCGAAAAGGAGAGATTGGAAGAGAAAGTTTCCAGGCAAGGATGAGATGAAAAAGTGAAAATTTTGCGATTTTTTAATGACAGTTGAAATTCAAAAACCACGTTAAATATGAAAACCACATGAAACACAAAAAAATGAAGAAATTCATACATTCTGTTGCATTTTCTTAGCAAGCTGATTACAGGTGATTCAATTGACATTTTGAGGCAAGAAATTAACAGGGTACTTAATAAATGTGTTGCATTTTAATATGATATGATCGAATGGTTTGTTATTCAAAATATCGTGTGAATCATTTATTTATTGTTCTAAAATATTATCACATTCCTATTTAAAAAAATATAGACACTTACAATGTTGGAGCAAAGCTCTAAGACGTATTTTTTCACTAGATTGCACGTGACAATTAAATTCGAGCTTGAAGTTCTCAATGTTGCTTCTGTAAGCCACAAGCAGAGCTCTATCGAGGTAGTTAAATAATTTAATACAGACAATTGTCTGTCACACAAAATGTACAATGAAATGCTTTGTTAATCCATCCATTCAGAAGACACAATTTGCAAATTAATAAAACTGAAATTATGGCCGCAGGCCACTGCTTTTTCCAACACTCTCTAAATAATCTTTAGCTTCATTTATCTTAGAGGCTATGTATGGAGATCCTCCTCTGTCTGGGTGGTTTATGGTTATCAGCCTTTTATAAGCCTCCTGTACAAATTAATTGAAAAGAAATACTTCTTTATCATACGTTTTAGCACATTGATTCTTATTAAAACTTATTCGTTGATTTTTTAAGACAGACCTTTATTCTACCCTTGTTGGCGTTTGGTGAGATTCCTAATATAAGCGATGCTTCTCGTCTGTTAATTTTTGATTCAAAGCCTCCTTTGTAGTATTTGCTTGAACTGAGTCGTCCATCTAGGTTGTGTAAGGTCTTTATCGCCTCATTCACCTTTTGTGAAATATTGGGCGCTCGTCTGAGAATGAATCGTCCCGTAAAGCCAATCGCTGTAAGGCCAAGGCCTGCTGCAGCTACAGAACCAGCCTGAAATAAACCAAAAATGCTACTTGAACTCTTTTGAAAAAACGTTGGTGTGAGTGACATTTAGTATGGGATATCCGCAGACCCCGGCGGCACCCTCATGTACTTCCCATCCCCATCCATCAACAAGAGACCCAACTCTACAAAAATTGGGACTTACCATTACACTGTGAAATCTTCGATGGGTTTAAGTCACGACACTTGAAACTTGGTTACAGATATTTTTCAAATTTTTGTGTTGGTTCTTAGTCTTTGAAAGTCTGAATAAATACTCATTGTAATTATACTTGCATTGGCATTCCAATGACAAAGATGGATGTGAGAAAGCCTTGGGGGAAAGCAGGATAATAGACGAAGGAAAAGAAATGTAAGCCTTATTTAATTTTTATGTATAAAACAACAAAGACAATGAAAATGAAAGATTTTATATTTTGTTTGAATGTCATGAGATGTACACTAGTAAAGTGATAAAAACAAACCGAGTGGTAAACATGTGCTTTTGCATGATGATGCAATTCAAGTATGGAATTTGTGTATGTGTAAAAAATGTACTATGCATATGCATGACTGTGAGTATCCACTAGAGTCACTTTGATGAGAAGTTCTTATATAGTTGGCTCAAGTTTCCCCGCAGCAAACAAACGATGCAAATACTAGCTAGCATGGCTGTCTCAGGCTGAGACTCAGCAAACGGAATCATGAATACAGGATTATTTACTGTTTTCTTTCTTGAAACTTTTCTAACGGAATGTAGGTAGTAGTAGCTATTAAAAATGCTGCTTCTATATTATGTGATGTCACGTAATTTACATTATCAACATAATATTACATATTCGAAATAAGACAAATAGATTACATAAACGAGCCGATTTTGTGTTTTAGAATTGGTGCAATTTATTTTGCAAATCACAAGTGCATTACATTGGTATAATTTATAAATTTACAAAGCTTATATCATTTCATTTGTAATTATTTTATCCATTAATTATCGCTACAATGTGACTACCTCGCGCACTGTCTACATAAGTTTCTTTATGCATATATTGCAGATTTCTTTTTATTGCTTAATACATAAACTTATGCAGCTAACGACAAGTTTAATTCTAATGGACATACATTAAATACCTACACATTATTACTATTACAGTACAAGTGTTCTTGAATCTTATAAATTCGAATAACCATAAGCGTTCCATTCTCTGTAAATACAATACATCATCATGGCGCTTTTCTGGCTGTAATTTGCAATTCGCATAACAAGTATTAACACAATAATATTCTAATACTAATCATTTTCTACTCAGCATACTATTACTACAATGTTTTTATGAAATGATAATTTCGGAGCTTTCTCTGGATCTCGAAAATTTATTGCTAATTTGCTTAGTGTGACTTGAACCGACGCGATTTTGTTATTCCTCAATATTATTACATTTACATCAACTAAACAGTTACAGTACAATTTACGATCAACATTTCACATCATTAAAGGATATTGTGCGTGCATCTAGAACCTAATAAATTGTACCGTGAAACCTTGACTTGACTATCATCTATTGAAACTGAGGACCCCACTGTATCCCTTAATTATCTGAACTAGAATGCCAACGTTAGCACAAAAGAAAGCAATCGACTCCAACCACACATATATGAAAGTATTTCGTCCCTCAAATTCGAGATAGTACGCAGGCAGCAACCACGATATTTGAGCAAAGTACCAAATGACAAACAATATTGTTGCATGCGTCCATTTCATTCTTAATTTAGGACCTAAGACTGGTATTAAACTCAAATACCAGAGGAAATATTGGGACGTACATACTTTGTTGAAGATAACAAAACAGTAAGTTTGAATAAACATGACGAAAACAAGATCTTTGCGAGTTGTAAAAAGGATGGTGACTAGCGTGATAAGAAACGCTTGTGGGAAGAAAGACAAAATTTTGAGCAGAAGCCCTAGCGCCCCTCCTACATCATTGTTCAGATAAAGCAGATAAAAGTAGAGGGAGAAATTGTGACGAATATCTTTTCGGGTGACATGATAAAAGTATGTTTCTTCCAAAAACTCATCCCCATATGTCCAATAGCAAATGATTGTTGGTACAAAGAATCCTACAATGGAAGAAAGCACCAAAATTAACCTGGGCTGGGTAAAAGTTAGTGCATCTTTAAGGAGAGATAACAAAAATGTCTTCAAAGTTACATCCCTTCGAGAAGCTTGACTAGTGGCTTCCCCTAAACACAAATACAAAGGTAAACAGTATGTTACAGGGTATATTTTAAAATGAACTGCAAATCCGTATATTAGTCCACACAACATGTAGGCATGTTTCAAAAACAAGAACAACACAGCAAGGACCAAACACAAGATTATTGATTCAGAGCTTCCTCGACTACATATTACAATAGGTAATGGATTAAATATCCAAAGATAGGTGCATTTTCTAGCGAGCACACGATCATTTCCGTTTTCATGCAACACAATTAGGTAGATTAGATAACACGCCAAGATGTCAAAAAGACTGAAGAGAATCTTTCCATACGAATCCCAAGAAGTAGTGATGTTAGGGGTTAGTAACCAAGCCAAGATTGGAGTGTACCTATAGGTCTCTCGCTGGTACGGCGATTGTCCTTTCACCACATAAGCTGCAGCATCTGTGTAAACTCTGTAGTCGATGTCAGTGTACTTCACGTCGCTGTTTGCATCATGATGAATCCCATATCCAATGGCCAAAAGACGGATAATGAGTCCAGCACAAAGATCTCGGGCAATTAAGAGAGCTCCCATCTTCAAGCTTTTCCCTTTCTGATGGCAATACTATTAATATTACTGGTAGTTATTTTGAGTCTAAATACGACTAGAACTTCTTTTGGCAGCTTTTTGTAAGCATTTTCGGAAGGCAACGAATTCCTTTTCACATTGATTCATTTTGGGGTCATCAGTTTGAACCACACATTTAGCATACACTGCACCTTCACTAGAACACTCAGCTAAATATGTCGGATACAGTTTCAAGCGTCGCTTAGCTTTCAACACTGCTTCCATCTTGGCAAAAGAAGATCACTTTGTCTTTATCGTAAAAACTATATTATTTAAAACGACTATGAGCTGGCTAGTTTGTTTTCGCAGCGGCAGCAGCTTTCTTTGCTTCAGCTTCTTCCTTAATTTTCAACTGTCGTTCTCTGAACTGTTCCAAGTAAGTTTTACCTTTTGCTATTTCACCTGGCCACATTGTACTTCTGGGATCAATATATTCCGGAGGTCTGAAAGTATTCAAACAAAAATGATTAGCCTGCATCATAGATTATAGATATTTATACTTAGTAACGCATCATAAATATATGATTAAAACCTTACTCTCTGAAAAAGTAATAGATTGGAGCACTGTAGATGATGCAAAATGTTAGGAAAGCTCCACCAAAGATAGTCGCTCTTCGGTACCGATTCCAAAATGGCAGTCGCTCAACAAAGTTCTTTTTATTTTTCGCTTTAAAATTCTGATAGTTTTGTCTCTGCGGAGTTCCCACACGTTTAGCTATATTATTCGTTTCCGACGATGACATTCTACGCTTTTGCTTTCAACAGGTTAGGTTTGGAAATCGAGATTACAGCGATGGACACTTATTTCTGTCAGTTTGCCTACGGAAAACCAAGAGTACATTAGTTGAACTATCTTCGGTGCTGCTTAGCTAAACTATTTACTAAGCCGCTTTTGCTCCTGTTTTTCTTTTTCTTCCATTCGTTTTCTCAGTAAAAACTTGAAACCATCACAGGAAGGAAAATTCTTTGATGCATAAAGTTCACAACAATCTAACATGGCTTCAACCGCACTTTGACAGGCGTCTTGTTGGTAATTATTTTCTAAAATGTAACATTCGAAAATGTTATTTGATGAGTGAGATAAGACATGTCATGCATGATGATGCATGTCAATGAACAAGAAAAATCGAAACACTGATGATAAAAAGAAGTTCATGGATTTATATGTGGCTAACGTACTTTGCAAGCAAGCCTGAATTTGACAAGCAAAAGGTTGACACTCGTCTTGTCCACGTTTTCCCATGTTATATCTTCATTAATTACCAAAATATTTTAGTCCGCGACGTTGACTAAGGAAGCACGTTTTACTCACCCTTTTTTAAGTGAAGCTCATCACTCTCATGAAGGGGTCAGTGGCGACGTCAGAGAATCCACCTCTATCCCAGCAGTACCTAAATTAAACACATGCACCAAAAGAGACAAGTTAGTAAGTTAAGAAATAATTAAGTAATTAACTCATGAAGAAGAGGTACGAAATCATAATCGAATCATAACTATAAATGGAACCTGCTCGTATTTACGCTACCTTTCCGAAAGATGCTTCCTCGTTCAGACAAGCTGACACTAACAGGAAGTAGCTCTTCCTAAAATTTAAAATTATATCCAGAAATTAAAAACTTGAGAAACTGTCAAACAGATTATTACTTCATGATGCTAATCTCTAATATCCTGTATTATCTGTAGTATATTTTTACCTGGCTCGTTAACTAGGGTGCTACCAGCCAACCAGCCTCTGTAGAAAGATGACTGACTTCGTTTTTTATCCAATGACTCTTATTACAGCACAGACACGGAATCTTTCCTTGAAAAATTCCAAACAGAAGAGATGGCTGAATGGCTGTACTTAAAAAATGTTATCTTCTTTCCTTTTCACGAAGCACATACCGTGCGAAAAAACTACACAATCGAAATCAGAAAGGTGGATGGTGGATACTTTCCGTTACATATATTTTACAACTTGCTATATTACGTATTCATCTCTCTACAACTGGCGGAAGTAGAAAAGGCAGAAATAGGAATGGATGCTGGAAGGAGAAGGGAGAAAGTCTTTTCTACTGCTCTGCTAGACAACTAATCAGCCGGTGAAAGGCGACAAAAACAATTCAATGTGTTTTCGGGAACGAATGAGTGCAACGAGCACAAGCCGCAAGCAAGGATGAAATGAAAACTATGGAGTGCGAAGGAAGACGGAGAAAGGTGCTATTGCTGCATACAAATAACATGAAAATAGTTCTGCTTTGTTTTTTTGAGCTGTGTGGGCTATCTTACGATAAACTGCATTACTGCATAATATTATGCTATTGACTACCATAGATCATAGCGATGCCTTCATATTTTCTCCAGCAGTTGTACTCATTTAGAGCTGTACATAGTGTACATTGTAAGATAGGAAAATAAAGTTTCTCCTTGAAAAGGAAGTCTAAAACTCTGGATCACAGATGGCCCCGGCGTAATAATATAAATCTTTGCAAGATGCATCATCATGATCATCACCACAGCCGACGGCTATCATGCAGTGCAAGCAAATGAGAAACAAAGATCCACTTTCATATGCCATTTTTCCACCTGCACAACCTCAATTAAATTTAAAATGCAGCAATATGAAAACGTAACTCTTCCAGAAGGAGTTCGTACAAACATATTCTAAAAATGTTCGGAAACAGGTTGGGAGTAACAATTCATAAAAACTGGCTTCTTGGAACGGTGCTTATGGAGGAGGAAGGTGAGGAATGGAACAAGCTGTTGTTTTAGCCTGCTACTTACCGCTGCCCCAAAAGGCGGCGTGGTTGTAGCCTACCCAAATTGCTGAGGACGCAGACAGCAAGCTTGAGAGGCGGTCTCAAGAAACATTGGGGATTCGGTGGCGACTGGCGAATACATAGAGTAAATGCCATCCATATAATGCTTTCGTAAATGGTCATCATAATGCGACGCTGTAGCAGCAGCCATAAAGACACTAGTCTGCACTCCAAGCTCAAGTTAGCTCAAGGCTTTTAGCTCAGTTGTGTTTTTGTGCTTGTTGCTGCCTGCCTGCTGATTCTGCTATCTATACAATTCAATAGCCGAACGCAATTTTGTAAAAATTTAACAAATTTGGAGATTAAGGACAGTTTGACCACATAACAGTGAAATTGAATTGATCAGGTAAAGCACGTACTTTTTGTTACATTAAATTAGCACATTTTTTTTAGTAATTAGCCAACACACTTTGCGGCTAGGGTGGATGGAGTCGCTCGCTTTTATGTGAACAAAGCTGACATCGAAGAAAGCCGAAAAAGTCTTAACTTTTTTAAAATTTTTGGAAGTAACAATTAAATAGTTAAGGTAGATTAGACATAATATTTGGCATGATGTAAATTTATTCAATTGCACATTTGTATTGTCATAAAACATCATAATTCATAATGTTACTAATGATGTGCAGATAGGTGATATCATTTTTATCTCTGCGTGCGCGTCGTATTAGTATTAAGGTGTTACTGGTATTTGCACGGGATCGTCGATACTAAAGGCACACAACTTGTCGTTTGTTTTGGATTGGAGCACATTTGCGTATTTCTTTGAGATTATGTGTATTCATAGTTGTCTCAGTCTAAAGCATTAAAACTAGAACAATTAACTTGTCTTTATCATCATGAAAACACAAAGGCTTTTGAATGAAAAAAGAAACACATGCCCATTTTGGCAATAAATTTGACAGTGGCGAGTACAAATCAAATTTCAGGAAAAATTCTTTTCTTTGTAGTTGAAGAGGCACTCGTGCATATTTTTTCAGAAATTAAAATTTTGATCTATACCTATATGGACGAGCATTGTGCATGCATGAATGACGAACGCCTCATCATAATCATGAGTGAACCTAGATTTAAAGCAGATTATTACTGGCTGTAGGCTACACGCAATAAAGCAGTAATCACTGGACATCAGTATCACCGCCAATCAATTAACGTTACATATACTTACATATGAAAAATGGTAGGTATTTAGATAAAAAAATATTGGTTTTGCATAATATCATGAAATCAGAGTTGGGGATCTATGAGACACTTTTGCAATTGAGCGTACAAATTGGCAACAATTTTAGGATGGCATACTTAAATGCATACGCATCGGTAGTACCAACTTTGGCTTAATAACATATTTTTTTTACCAATAGCTGGCTATCACTTGTTCGCATAAGGAAAGCAACCGGCCACAACTACCAGGAGTTTTGACGACGCCATGACCCGCTTCCAAGAGGAGTGGTTATTAGATCCGAATTTGAAAGGTACTTATGAACAAATCAGTTAAAGACGTTATGCCTACTTTGTACAATGATCGAGGATGATTGCGTCTGATATATATCGATATGAGGCATTTTTTCTATTTTTAGAATGGGTGGTGAAAGTTACCAACGACGAATCCAAGGTTTACTGTCGTTGGTGTTCCATTGTCTTACGCGCTCATAGGTGTAAGTAAACGTTTGATATACTCGCATATTATGAATAGATCACTTCTTATTGATCATAAGACAATTCTGACCTACCACTTTCATGAGCTACGTGTAACCAAGAACTCTACCAAAATATGGGAGTATAACTCTCAATTTACCAGACTCCGTTCATTTGAAGGATTTTTAAAAACTTAACTTATTGTGATTTACTTAGATTTACTTGTAACTTTTTCTTCAATACTGTTGCAACATTGTAAAGTTTATACAAAATGTTACTAATCAATCAAAGTTTTTACTAAGAACGTAATTAGCTTTAGCCCTGTAATTCCAATAGCGGATCTCACGGGACATTCAAATACTCAGAAGCACGCAAAAAATGCAGCAACTGCCTCTGTAACGGGAGCGAACGCAGGACCGATTTCCGTTCAGATTGTACAGCAAGACCCACCTCCCGAACTTCGCATGAGAAGCCCAAAGAAAAACGACAAGGATCCCATGTTTGGATCAACATCTACAAATTCTGGACGGCCACAATACACAAAGAGATACAGAAAAGAGTGGGAGGAACTTGACGAACTAAAATGTAAGCCTCCAGTGGTTTTAATGCACATAGAATAATAAAATCTGACGTACATTTAAATGGATTTCGTAATTCGCTTTGTCTTTTGTTCGTATTCTTCTAGCCTGGTTACGGCCGTATGATAACGACAATTCCAAAGCATTCTGTCGATTCTGCAACTGTGTTTTAAGAGCCCACAGACATGACCTGGTTCTCCATGCCAAATCTTCTCGTCACAAGCGAACAGAATATGCTCGACAAAATGGTCATGCAATGAGTGGACAAATCATATCTGATGGCGAAATGGATGTGAGCAATGCCGACAGCACGGACCATGATTTGGTGGAACTTGACTCAAAACGGGCTCGTTTGGAAGATGTGGCCAGTGCGATTGAGCATATAGAGATTCCTGGATGTGGGGAAAGGGTTGTTGATGCAGACGAACAGTTTGGCCAAATTTCAATAATGACAACAGGTGATGATGGAAAGCAAGATATAAATGTTATAAAAGTGGAGAAAGCTGATGCCAATTATTTATCACATATTGATCCTGGAAATCTAACTTCTATTCAAGCCATCGGGACTCCCATGCGACGCCGCAAACTCAATGCATCGAAAGTTATCCAGGCCATTCAAAACAACGAGTTCACTGGATATGAATTGCTTCAAATCGTTAAATGTGCAGTACCCCGCCTGTAGTTTCCGCCTTCTTGAATGTATTTTATGTTATGAATTTATGTGCAAGTTTACATTGTGCAATTTTTTAATATTGCATTGTTTTGGTTCTTTAAGTAAAATTAATTTTATGTTTATGCATGTTTAGGTAATCGATAGTTCCTTTTAAAAATGTATGAAAGTTTGGCGAGATACATTAGTAACATTAGTCTAGAGTCTAGAAATACTATTATTGATTGTATGCATAGCAGACATAATTCAAATTCCTGTGTGGATTCTGCTCTGCTGGATCCCAGTTTATAATATTGCCCACCTATTAATTTCCTATGTATTAGTACCTATATGCATGCTTAAAGTTTAATTTTATACTACTTTACATTTGTATTTGGAAGATGCAACCCCCAGTTTAGAAAGATGCTCTTTTGAACTGCATTTTATATTGTTCAAACTCAAAGCGTAAATCAGAGTGCATATGTTTTATTTAGAATAAGAACTTATACAGTTGTAATAAAAATAAAAACAGATTTGGTCAATCAATCATTTAATTGCAATTGGAATCGACACAAGCAAAATTATATAACTAGCAACGTTCAATGTTTTGATCATTGTTTGTAATTATGTATGCTTTTGTACTCACGGTTTACAAATTCATTCAGCAATTATGCAGGGGGAAAAGAACCAATATGTCTTCCTCTGATTACATTATTACATTCAAACAAAAACATCTCATTTCGGTTGTTTTATTTGTTCTTTGCGTCTGCTTTGTTAAGTATAATACATTACTGCAGTTTTGTCATCAATATGAGTTGTGTTTTATGTTGTGTGAGAGAAAAAGTTGGTCTAACTCCTCAAAGGTTTATGATGTTGTTATGATTTGCGCATTCCCCAACTAGCAAGGTCACTCATGCCACTTTCCAGTTAGGTGATTTTTATAAAGTTTCAAGCATACTCAATAAAGATGGTTTTCTACTATAGCTTGCGAGCTTGCATATTCCAACATTATTCTACAATCTGCAATGATAATGTTATTTTGTATGTATGTATGCATGAGAACTCTTGATTCAGGAGTAGTAGTTCCAAAATAATAAGTGAAGTGATGCACATGGTAATTTGGTGAGTGGTAGGGTGACTCATGACTCATTCTTGTGATAATGTAAATACAGTAAAAATATGGTGGATGAGATGAGTGATCCTTGCACAGCATTATTCATAAAGCCACGTATTAAAACACGTACTCCTAATGACAAAATCTCGACACGCGACAGGATTGTATTGATCTCAAGAAGTCGAAAAATAAAATGCGAGTATGATAAACAAAGAACGACTAAAGGACTAAATAAAAATAATGAATTTTTGCAGGAAATACAAGTTCATGAAAGTCTTGTGCAAGAAAATTGAAGCAGCGCAATAATGTCTTCACTCTACTTTTATTTTTCGTAATGCCAACAAAAATCGCAATGCAAGATGAAGGAGTAAATTGCATATTGCATTACATATAGCTATAAAATATTAGTTTGCAATTTTTGCAACGTGCAGCACAGCCAAAGCAAGCTGCCTTGAAGGGTTGCATACAAACGTCGAGCCCTTGAGGATGGGTCTCCTTTTCATGTAGACGCTAAGCGCAAGTAACTTGATTCAACATAAGAAATAATTCGATTGCATTAGCTCATTAAAGGCATATAGCACTGATGACGAAGATCAAATCAATTTTTGTTAACTACTTGAGTCGTAGTGCAAAGTACAAGACTGCAGAAGTGCAGAGCGCAAAGCAAAAGCAGCGCAGCGTCTACAAGCCCACGTATTGTACGCTGCATTGCACTGGCTACTCTAGTATTCGTGTAACGAGGAGAAGGAAGAGATTAGGAGATGGAGAGCAACAAGAGATGAGTGTAAAGCAAACACGAAAATACATAGTGACCGTGACTCGTGAGAAATAACCCAATCCTGCTGACATCTCACTCGTAAGAACAAACCAAACCGCTATATATTTTACTTGTGTTGTTTGTGGAGTAATAGAAGTTGCTTAATGTTGTGTGAGCTTCTGAATAATTAGTGTATTAATTGTAGTTTGGTGGGAGGACCAAGGAAAAATAGGCTGCGTTTCTGAAAGGATATTATAGCCCGTAGATTTCTCCGCATTTGGTAACGTGTTTGATGGTTGTCCCTCAAAGTCATCATCGGTTTTAGTTGTTTTCTTTTGTTTATCAGTTTTGATTGAACGTGAAGAAAGGTACTGATTGACATTGTTTAATTTACTAGCGTAACTTCATGTTCCAAAGTATTAAAGGATACTGTTGATTTTGGGCATAACTCCTCCACATTGATAATCACAAACTTAATCAAAATCCATTATTAGGGCACTCTAGAACACTCAGTCTCCTAAAAATATGAGTCTCCAGTGGTCTTTGGTTGCTGGATTTCTGTACTCAGAAATCGTGGTACTTATCATTCTACTGCTTCCGTTGATTTCCCCTCAAAGGTAAGAACCAACAAAACCAAGATTTAGAAAAGCTAAAACCGTTTCACGAGCATGAAGTTTTATTATTATTTCTCGTTTGTCGTGGCAGATGGAACAGATTGTTTCGATCGAAAATTCTTCAGAGTCTTGGAGCTCAAACGGCTCTCTACTTTTATGGATTGTTTGGTCTCCTGACACTGCTATTTCTAGGTAATTTTTTTTAATCTTAAAAGATAAAAAAGGAGACGTAAATAATAACAATAAAAGACGCGATTTTCCAAATTCATGATGTGACTTATCTTCTTTCAGACGCCATTCGTGAAATGCGAAAGTATTCTTCCGAGGACTATGACCTGAATGCTAACCCTAAAGCTGAAATGCAAGCACACATGAAATTGTTCCGGGCACAAAGGAATTTCTACATCTCTGGTTTTGCCCTCCTTCTATCAGCGTATGTTTGATCTTTTAATATTTCACATTAAATTATGCAAAAACAATAATCTGGGGGTTTTTCGTGATTTACAACATAAAAATATATATTTTTAATTGAATGCCTCCTAGTATTATTCGCCGAATTACCACGCTGCTATCCATTCAGGCATCCTTGATGGCGGAGAACGAGGCAGCATTGAAGCAAGCTGCGAATGCATCGAAAGC
This sequence comes from Willowsia nigromaculata, assembly GCA_034700605.1. NCBI lineage: Eukaryota > Metazoa > Arthropoda > Collembola > Entomobryomorpha > Entomobryidae > Willowsia > Willowsia nigromaculata. Next base: position 13,103 of record JAQIXX010001802.1, on the reverse strand, counting down.
TGCTGCTTCAATTATTGACCAGCATACAAGCGACAAGGGATCGGATAAGAAGTCCGGAAGCGATGGAAATGTAGCGAAACTGCAAACAGAAATCAATTCTCTCAAGGAGGGTATGTCTATGAAACATCTAATCAACTTGCCCCAACGAAATCAGTTTTCTAAAATTAAATGCCCAAAATAATACAAATAATACCTTACCTAAAATCGCGTGTATTAACTATTTGATTTTAGAATTGGCTGCCTCACTTCGTGATAAAGACGTACTAAAATCTCAAGCGGAAAATGTCAACAAGGAATACGATAGGCTTCTTAAGGAGCACGAACGATTGCAGAAAAAGCTTGCCGCTACGGGTGGAGGAGACAAGAAGGATGACTGATTAATTTGAATTATCTCGATGCATTTTAAAATTACTTAGTTATAAGTATCAGTTACACATTGTTACACTAATTTACGATCTTTAAATGTATACCAGTAATACCATTACGTTCGCTTTACCCCATCCTGTGCATAATACACTGCGTAAATGCAATTCTTGAACCATGTTTTTCTTAATTGTACTAGATGAATCGAATAATTAATATTGTATTTCTGCATGATTTGCTGCAACCATAATCAAATGATAATTTCAGTGCATGGCATAAACCGATCATTAGTAATTCGCCATTGATTGATGTGGCACAATGGCACTGGGTTGTCCCATCTATTTTGAAGTGTAGAACAAATTTTATGCATGAAAATGACTTTTTGTAACTTGCGACTACAGAATTTGACCTATTAATGCTCGGCTCGTCGATGTCATGTAATACCTAACCTATGGTACTTATCTTAATCCTTATGAAATAAAAACTCCATTCAGACAAACAATTACAAAACGAAGTTTGAGTAATTTAATAATCAATCACATTACTACAAATTAATATTTCTTTATGATCGTATCAGTTCGAAAAATAAAGCCAACAGGCCGAACTCCTTATAACATAAAGCTTTTTACTATTTCTATTAATTATGATTTCACAATAACTTCAAAATTGTCAATTTGCACATCTTCACTGATTACCACAAATGAATAATAAAAAGTGCTCTTTTTTTGAATACAATCATCGACTTGATGGAAATATCCAATTTGTAAAAATTACCAATTACAGAGAAGTAACGAAACCAACAGAAAAAATTTTGGTCACAGGCAAAACAAAGGTTATATCACAGAACAAGTAGGTTTTAAAGTTTACAATGCACAATTATACTCGCGTGCATTGTGTATCAAGTAATTTAGTACAACAAAACTAGTAAACACTTTACTATTTTTATCACTGCAAGATCATCCTGGAATGTACATAGAAAGTGTGTGAACGTGATCCATCATTGATTAATGCGAACATGCGAGATTTTATACTGTACTGCATTTGCATATAGAATATTATAATTTAATTAGTTTATGGTAATAGAATAGTTCATTACATTTTAATAACTGCTACAACTAGCTCGTCACCATTATAGCCATAAATACAAGAAAAATGTTACAATGATAGTAGTGTGCTATTTGCTGAAGTGAAAGAAATATTCCTATTCTAGTACGATTACTTAAGCGAGTTTGCGAGCACAAAAATACTAAAAAATGCATTTTCAAGTAATTTAAATTATTAATTCGTTTAGTATTATTAGCTATATCAATAAATCTGGAAACTAGACATACATGTTTATACTTTATTATATGGAATATAACTGAACTACATTTGCATTGAATTGTTAGGTTCTTCCATTTCCAAATCAATGGCTTCAGAGACTAGTTCGACTCTTGAATCTGGGACAACCCCATTAACTACTAAGCCACTGTTGGTACTATCTACTCCATTTACGCTGGCCGAGGATGACGAAGCGGAGATGAAATTGGAATTGCTACTCCCATTGCTATTGTTATTTCGAACATTATTTGCATTGACTTCGTCTGAACCCGGTATTATTACACTACTTTGGGTTGATTCGTCATCCACAGGACATGGGTTTGGCGTGGAATTTGTAGTTGCTTCTGGCGTTGATAATGATATCGACATCGAAGACGGTTCAGGCAGTAACGTATCTCGGTAATAAGGGCCCAATGGTATTACAAAAACAGATATGTCGTCGATTGTAGCCGCTGTAAAAACCCAAAAGCGTTTTTTCAACTGTGCCTTTATAGCTTTTTCAGAGTAAGTTAATAAGTTATAAGTAACGCACCTGAACCATCACTCATCTTCCAATTTCTATCCTGGAACTTTCCTCTTGCGTGCATCACAAGATCCTGAGCAGCAGACACGTATCTATATTTAAATCTTGAGGTATCAACTTCAGGAAACTGGTCCAAAGTATTGAAAACAATTTTTGAAACGGTCGAATTTGAAGTAACATCCCAAAGCCCGTCTGTTCCCATTACAATAACGGAATCTTCCAAAAGACTATCCTCAGATAAATCAAGAATCTTAACCTGCAAGACATAAATATTTCCCGTTTCAATCGTTGGCAATACATGGTTATGTCATGATACGAATACATGTTATTTATTTTATTTGATGTTACAAATGATTGTAGTTAAATTAGCAACTATTATATCATAAAATTGAGCATTCTTACTTCTGGTTGGGATGTTAGAAATGGTTTGATTTTAATGGCAGTACTATGAGCATATAGTTCGTGATCTGAAATAGCAATGGACGGATTATAGTGACGGGTTCTCGGTAGGCATCTGAATAAGAAAAATGAATTATTGTGTTTGTTCATCTCAACTTACCTCCAAACCCTCTCGTTACTCCAATAGTTGCTAAAACTCGACTCTTTAAATTTTTAAAAATATACAATGTCTGATTAGCCCTTCATATTTTTCTCATTTGGCATTTATAACAAAGAAAGGACGGATTTTTACCCTTTTCCCGTGTCCAAATACTACTGGAAACTTAAGATCGTCAACAGTTGCAATTTTATAAGCCCAACCCTGCAAATTACAAAACACAATATAATTAAAATATTTTTCTCATGAATTAAAAATAAAAACTTGCAATGTAAAATTACGAAAAATAGTTACCGTCATGTGAGCTGCTCGGTATAGGATTTTACTTCCAAGGTCTCTCTTAACAGGACGTCGCAAATATTCATTTGAAGTAAAGTCCATGCCTAATAACTGAGGATTTTGTGCCGCCTACATATTCAATCAAATTATTTTCGTGATAATGTTGCAAGGGTAATATGTACAGTACATGTGTTACATGAATAAATGAATAAAGTGAAAAATTCTTACAACTAGTCGGATTCGTGCTCGTTCTGATTCGGGCGTGAAATCATTTGATAAAGGCACGGGTTCCAAGTCTCGATAGCACAGGATTGCTCTGGAATCACCTGCATTGGCAATGAACACTTTCCCCAAAATGAACAAGCACACGACTACAGTGCAGCCCCCATTTACTCCATCGTATTTTAAATTTTCTTCGCGTATTAGTTCGTCCATTTCATAAAAAGCTGACTCCAACGCTCCAACTATTAGCGAATCTTTTGTTATGTTTGTATGTGGAAACCACATGACACCTCGTCCCTTTGAACTTTTTGTATTAAATTCACAAAATGGACCATCCTGGCACAAATGACCGCCAACTTCCGTTAGTTTTTCCTGAAAGCAAAAAAAAAATATTGTTTTTCAGTTTCCTGCCGTACAGTACTCTAGCACTCATTGTTCTACTTGTTCTGTCAATCTATTAGTGAAGTGATCACTGATCTGATATATAAATACAAAATAATTACCTCAATGATAACGTGCAAGCGAGTAGCTGCAGCGACAGCAGCACCTGATCCAGCATGCCCATCAAATATGCCATAATAGTAGTAGGGAATATTTACTTCTTTCACTTCAGATTCTCCATCCTCCACTTCAACTTTCACGGCGCCAATGTGAACGCGTGCTTGATCTTCATTTACTTTTGATTTTCCTGAATTTATTGTCCTAAAAGCACAATTCACAAGAAAAACAATACATCAAGTTATGTTTTTTAAAATTATTATTGTTCAAAAGTAATAATTGTGAAATTATACTTACTCGGCGTAACCAGTTTCCCATGGAAGATGAGTCAGATCCCTTGGTACAATTATAGGTCTCACTACATGGTCTGCCGTAACAGCAATCTCATCGGGTGTGCTAAGCTGTAAAAAATGGGGTCGTCCGTACTCGTATCGTTTGACTCGTTCTTGGGAACCGTTCGAACCTCCACCAGGACTGTAGTCGGAAGATGAGCCGGAATGGGGTTGCTGTAAACGAGCGTTTTTATTTGTGAGTGTAGTTTCAGAATTGCCGTTGAGATGAGGAGAGGAATAAGAATGAGGTACAGCAGAAGATGAAGCAGAAGACCCTCCACCACGAGAACTTACACCAGACGATGACGTATTGCTTCCATCCAATACTGGCGAACTTACAGCGTTCAAAAACGCGTTCTTAAACCTGCTTATCATGGTTTCGTCTATGGAGCTGGACCTTAAAAATTCTCGAGAGACGCACTGATGGAGAGTTTGGGTAAGAATTCTACTCCAAGTGTATATCTTTATCCCCCAATAACTTCAAGATATGATTTTCAACGATGATTGACAATTGATGGTCGTGTTTGTTAATTACCAGAGAGTTGCTGCTGCGAAGTCAACTCTAGATAGCAACGAGATCTCTTGGTAAAAGTAAATACATACTCAGACAAGTCATTTCTTCTTCTTGCATACGAAATATGTTTAGATTCGTCATTGCGACCGTCCTTTTTAGTCAAGTAGTTTAGTTTCAGTAGAGTTTCATTCAGTCATGTCAGAAAGACCTTAAAGAACGAGAGTATATAACAAAATGATTAGTGCATTGCATTCTTTCACTACAACATGACTATCATCGGACCAAACGAAAGATGAATGTCTTACCTTCAATTTCAATCGCCAATAAATTACGTTATCAGTCAGCAAATCTCTAATCTATGTAGCATTGGAACATATTTTCATGGTAATTCATAGAGCCGACAATTCATAGAGTCAGTCGTTAGCTTTCACACACAACAGTTTCACTTACAGCTTCACCACCTAATCTAATTTTGACTGAACTTTTTCACTTATACGCGTTGGATTACCAAGTTAAAAGGATGTAAAGATCCCGTTAACAGTGTCTTTTACAGGTTTTTACGTCTGTCCTGATCTTATTTTACAAGGAACTTATTTTTCACACTTAATTGTAAAGTCAAACGAAGGTAATTTGCACACAGAACTTATAACGCAGAACTTTAATATAAAAGTTTAAAATCTGTTAAAATAGAAATCCGAAAATCTCAGCGAAAACAGCAAATCGACAACAACTGGTAAACTTTAAATACTTGCAACTTGGCTCTTCGTCATGAACTTCGCCCAACACATAAATTGCAATTACAAAATCAGTATAAATTGTGGCCGTATATTATTGTGTCCATTCCATTAGGTAATTATGCTTTGTAAAATGTAATTAATATTAAAGTTTGGAGTAGAGTGGTTGAAAATCTAACAGCTGCAATAACAATTTGACGCGGTAACAGCTGACAGGAGTACTAAAATCAGATTGATTTTTCTGAGTCAAACAGTAAACAAGCTGCATTTACTTGTGGACGGTAAAATCATTGAGATCAATCAATTATTTTCAAAATATTGCAAATCCCACTGTATCGCAATTATTCGAAGGTTTCTTCTGTACAGTATTTACTTTACACACTACAAAAACAAACAAATTAAGTCAGAAGATATCAGACAAGCGACCGAAGAATAATATGCTGTGTAGCTGTATTGATGTTTTCTGTATTCGTGTTTTACTTACGTAATGTATTTTATATCACATCATATTTACCAGCAGCTGTCTAGCTTGAGTCGAGTCTTCGTCTCTCTGACTGGTGGTCTTTTTTACTCCTTCTTCTTGCCTTTGATTGCCTTTTTGTCTGTAAGTTAGTAGCTCACGCTTTCATTTGTTATGCGGAATGCTGGATGTCTTTATTTCTTGAAAAAACTAACTTTTATCAAACAATATTGTCATATCACATCATCATCATCCCACTGCACCGTAACTGGGTGTATACCATGCACATTAAAAAGTAATAACTTGATGCTGTCACGTAAAAAAATTATGTACACGTTTTACTAATAAATGCATGCCACCCACGCCTACATAATAAACACAGAACAAGGACATCGAACAGATAGGATATGACTTCAGAATTTAGAAAAAAAAAATCATTTTTGCAGACACACTCCATAGCATGGGAATCGAATACTCCTTCCAATTTTCGGTATTCCAATGCTTGAGCCTTTAATTAAACCGGAAACTGATGGTTTCATTTTCTATTCCTGGGACCTTGAACGTCCTTCGTTTATATATTCATATCTTTTTGATAGTCGTCAGTCGTAGGTTATGGTAGAGTAGAATGTACAATGTAGAGTAATAAAATAAATGAAGTTTTATCGTGAATGACTAGGACTTTGGTCTGGGAATATATGAAGAATATTTTATTAAGACGATTGAAACTAAAAGTATTATTTTTATCTAAAATAACAGGATTTTATAATAATTGATACTAAAAATGCTACGTGCTAAGGCAATTTTATTACACATTTTCATGTCTGGGAATTCAATTGATATTCTATAAACGATTTGGATGGTGTACTACAACACGACAATATTTGATATAATCAAGCAAACAATAAACAGATAGCTTACTAAATAAGTATGCTACATAAAAAAGTAAAATAGAGTAACTTTAAGAAATATATCTCATAAAATAATCACCGTCACCTTAATTTAATTACATCAGCAGGGCGGTAGCGTGCGTCCCACCCCACCCCTCTCAGTGCTTTCCACAACAGATACTGACATTTTAAGTAGACCTAAAAAATTCTGGGTTACTTTTCCTCATCTCTTCCTTCTTCTCGGCATTTCTTTTGTCCAGCAAATATTCAACGTCGGCAGCACTTGTTGTTTTTAAGGTACCGATTTGAATCTCAGTATTAACTGGAGATGGGTTAACCTCTAATGGTTGTGAAGCACTGTCTGCTTCCATTCTGCTGGTGTTAGCGTCCTGACTTTGCGAGATTGGCTTTTCGGAGCGTTCGTCACGGATATACGCCTACACAATAAATGAGACACTCCCATGAGCAATCGAGATCCTCCATAAAAATGCTCATACATACACAAGAATAAACTAAATCAATTATGGTCAAATTACCATGTTTTCCCTATCTCGGCTTCGATCTCGCCTGTGATCTCGTGGCGAAAAGCTTCTGGACCGTGAACGTGACCTTGATCGAGACCTGGATCGAGAGCGCGATCGCGAAGGGGTATGACTGAAGCGGTTCCTGAATCGACTTCGGCCACCTCCACCTCCATTGCCACCACTTCCATAATCTCTGCCATCTCTTCCATATGGTCTAGGATTGTAGGAGCGGCCACGGCCACGACCATAGTTAAAACCTCTGAAGAATCTGGTTGGTGGTCTTCCACGTGACCCAACATCACGACGGTATGACCTTCGATCTCTTCGGTAGGACGGGGAGCGAGACCTTGAACGTGATCTAGAGTATGATCTATGTTAGGGAATATTCATTGACTTATTATTAAAAATAAAGATCAACAAAATCCCTACTTACGACAGGGAATCTAAAACATATTAGAGTAGTACCTCGAGCGTGAATGTGATCTAGACCTACTAATAGATCTGGAGTAGGACCGACTTCTTCGTCGCCTTCGTGGCGGTGATTTTGGAGAATAGGACTTTCTACGGTAATTTCGGTCATCTCTTGCCAAATTTCTATCTCGGTTATCTTTCTGATCATCGTTGGAGTGAACTGAGGATTCACGTTCAAATGCATTTTTCACCGCCTCACTTTGCGTAGTGGCGGCTCCCAATGGTCTCCATTTTGAACCCAAGTCAGGGGCTGGTGGAGCGTTGGACGATACTGTTCCATTTTCGCTGTCAGTCAACGACGGATTGTTCACTGACTTAAATTTCATCTCAAAACGCGCTGGCTTAGTGCTGGGCTCTGGAGTCGGAACATCATTTTTAACAGTACGGATTCTGGAGAATCAACATTAAACACCGGCATCATAAAATGTATTATACTGATAGTGCATTTCATTACTTGTTATGATCAAAAAGATTTAATACACATCCATACATTGTTTGAGGTTGCACAATATTCCCGTAGTCGTCAGTCTGAAGGTCAATTTTGCCAGATCCTTTCCTTTCACTCCATTTCTCGGGTAGCCTACAAAACACAATGATAAGCATCAATTGATATTTTTCGATGCGTTATCTAATTCATGAAATTCTAACATTACGCACAAAACTTACTTCTCTTCTGTCTCAACTTGTTTGTGTGGAATATTCTCAACAACTCTTGGTGGGATATCTTCGTAGAGTTCCCTCTGGTGTTTTCCTGTACTACGACTACCACTGCGGCTCCTACTCCTCCTTTCCCGTCCTTTAGAACGAGATCGAGAACGCCTTGCAGGTAGCTTGGTCTCGATTTTGCCTTGCTCAATTTTGGAATAATACGCAGTCAGCTTAGCTTCCAAGTCTTCCAAGCCTGGAAGGACCAACCTATTACATTCATAAAAAGAACCGCATTGAGTCAGCATTCAAATTGTTCCCAACTTCTTCTTCCTTGCTTCTTGCATTGGCATTAGCATAGCAATAGCAAATGGCATACACCTAGAGTTGAAAAAACGTGTTTTGTTAAAATATTTCAAACTCACGTATCTTGGCTAGCAGATTGTTTCTTCTTCTTCTTGGAACGCTCGGTTTCAGAGTCTGATGAGGATGAGTCTGAAGAAGCGTGTCTCCTCTTTTTCTTTTTGTCCTTATTTTTCTTGGAACGTTTCTTGTCCTTGGACTTTTTGCTGGACCTTTTAGATTCATTGTCAGAATCAACGTTCTCATGTCTGGGAATGCCTAGTTGGAGCTCCGCATACGTGGAGTCAGTAAAACCTGAAAATCCAGAGGTTGACGGAATCCCTACACCATGCGGTCCCGACAAACGTTTCGAAAAGGGGCTCAGACTCAATTCCTTTTTTCCTCGTTCACTTCCAGATTCTCTTCGACTCTTCTTGCTTTTCTTTGACTTTTTCTTCTTTCGTTTTTTGGATTTTTTCTTGTATCCTGATCCCGAAGAAGATGAATCACTAGATGATTCATCCGATGAAGAAGAGGACGACGAATCATCCTCAGACACAGACGAATCTTTCTTCTTTTTGTCCTTCCTGGACTTCTTCTCTTTTGACATTTTTGATTCCATTCGATAACCAAGTTCACCCTGTAGAATTGTTTTTAACTTGGCCTTTAGCTCAGCAGCTTTAGCAGCAGCTGGTCCAGTCATTTTCGAAGGATCCAGTTTTTCAGTTCGAGCGTGGAGGGACAGAAGGGCTTCCGTAGCTTCCTTGTGGTCAGCGCGTACAACTAAGCTCTTGGAATAAGAGGCAATGGCATCTTCCAGCTTCCCTTGGCTTTCTTGCCTATAAATGTTTTTAAGTCATTAATTCCGTTCATGAGACTGAAGAATTATTGAATGAAACAATACTTATTGACATTGATTGAACTACACAGTTTGTTTGTCTACCAAAATAATAAAAATAGCAGTTGCAAACACTGAAACCTGACGACAAGCAAAGTCATTTCACAAGTCACCGATAAAGAGTGAATAAATTATATTAATATACGAATTGGACAAAAATAGAGACAAGTCTAGCTACAAAGACATTGAGAATGTAGACTCCATTAGAATGACACCACTTAACTGCCTTCCTAGTGCGACCAGTGTCTCTGCTAAATACTTGCGAGCATTGAAGTGATTGGGATTAAATTTCAGGGCAGACTCAAAATCGTCGATGGCCTTTTCATAGTTTCCGTTATTCGCGTATCTGCAAGAAACAAAATCAATTCACATTGAAAATTAAGCTAACAACAAATTCTAGTAAATTCCCTTACTTAATACCCAATTAATTTCTTCTTTTCACCAAATGACCTTCAGTACAATTGTTTTACAAATAGTCGATGTTTTCGGCAACTTAAGTCGGCCTTTTCACATGTGCATTTATTTTTCTTTTCTGGGATATGCGATACAACTGCAGTCGATATTTAAATTAAACAAAAAATATACGCATCAAGTGATAATTGACATAACAGTAACTTTGGCTTATCTGTAAAATATAGTGAAGAGAAGAGTCAAATGCTTGTAAGAAATTACATGTTTTTATGTACACCCTTAATTTAGTCGTAATTACACTCACAGGGCACCACGGGCCACTAAGCCTTCAACATTTTCTGGGTCAATATTCAACGCATTATTCAAACTCTGGAATGCTTCAGTATACTTCTGTGCCTTAAAATACTTGATTCCTTCAGCGACATGACCATGAGCCCATTTCGCATTCTGTAGTCGACGTAGTTGACTGGCTTTATCTCGAAATCCATTTCTGAAAATATGATAAAACGCTAGGTGATCTACAGAACGCTCAAGGAATACATTACATTTAAGTCTAATACCTGATGCCCTTGATTAGGGAGTTTGAATTAGAGTAAATTCCCATATTCGATGCCAAATGGCTCACGCTGCTTGGGTTCTGAAACCCAGCAGTTGCAACTAGCATTTGTTGGTATGTGCGACGACTTCTGGGATCCCGAGAGTGTCTGTTAGAGGTTAACCTATATTGGTTATAGGTGCACTAACATTAAAACTCAAATGATACAAAACACAAAAACAGATTGGTGATACTTTAAGTTCAATAAAGCTTACGTGTAATAGCGGGGCAAGTCTTGACGTGAAATCAAACCTAACGGATATGAATGCTGCAACTCTGGCCGTAACGCAACTCCCTTCATTCCAATAAGGATTTTTTCTGCGTCCGCATTAATTTCCAGAATTTCTACTCTAACAAAGTCATCGATATCGTAGAATCTGCTAGGGTCGTTTGGAATTGGAATAACGTGATAATTCGGGCAATGTGAACGAATGTTTAATTCGTCCAATATTATTTGTTTTCCGCCTTCCGTACACACAAGCTTCACTGAGAGGCCTGCATTGTTTCGAGATATTACCCTCCCTATTATGATATCTCCTGGTCGGGCGTTCTACAAAATCGCGAAAAGAATTATGCGCAATGAGTATCAGCAATAATAATGCAGCACTAAAACTTCAAACGTGTAGAAACAATGACACGAAAAACATGTCACGATGCTGCTTCTTGGGAAAAAAAAACTTTTTTTTATTAAGAGTAAAAATTACCTGCAGGAAATACTGCTTAACCTCAGACAAATCAATCCTAAGAAAATAGTCGAAGCTGGGAACAATTCCATAATGATCTATATGTAAAAGATAACATACATTAAACAGGAAACTCAAACAAGCTATAAAACTGTTAGTCATTTGCAAGTGCTTAGTCCATAAGATGTCGTAGTATCTCCTGTTCCAACCTTCAGTGTTCCGTTGAGCGCCTTTAATCTCACTAACAGGAGTTTCATCCGGGTCAAGTGGCCGGAAAAGCAAATCACGTTTGCTGTTGATAAACTCATGCAATTTTTGTTGCACAGAAGGAAATTCAGATCTACACACATTAAAAGTAAGGCCCTTTCACTTAAAATATTTTCATGACAGAGAAAATAATTTGTAGGTAATTAATGTATGTGAAATACAAATTTTCGAAAACAGCCAAAGCGATTTCATCTAACAGAGATGATGAAGAGATGAAGTGTGCTGCAGTCTACTTGATTTTTCCGAAATAATTATATAACATCATCACCATAATCCATATTTTCACCATACAGGAAGATGATCTGTAATCTACATTACATTATGCAAACATTATGAAGAGTTACACAAGATACAAGAGAATGCACTAGCTTTGTAAGATGCCGATGAGTTGCACCAAGAGCCCAGGAAATTTCGAAAATTCCTGATTTTGCCCCACGTCCAATTTTTGCAGTAGTAAACTTAATATTGTAGAGTAACAATAATACCTTATTACTCACCCCGACCTGCTGATAAAGCATTTCGTCAAATGGTGATGAAAAGGGAAGTGAAGAATGTTCACAATACTTTTACATTTCACATATTCAGCTCACAACTTTTAAAAGGTCATAACTCTGTGTACACACGGCTACACTGTGCTTTCCATCATCTCATAGTTTCATCTTTTCTTTTTATCTAGCTTTGAATAATATATAACCCATAGGTTATCCCATCAAAGACCCCACGAATTTTCTAAGGTTATGAAATACAATATTTTTGTAAAACAACAATATTCAACAAAAATTACTCACTTTATTCCGCGTATTATCGGATCCAGCACGGGATTCGGCATATTCATTCCATGTTGTGAATGTGGAGCAGGTACTGGAGCAATGGGCAAGGATTTGTTTGATGTTCCTATCATTCCTAATTGGGGGTCCCAACCAGGTACCGTTCCCGATCCAATATTTCCACCGTAATTCAGAGAAGATGCGAATCCCATATGCTCGGAACCATCACCACTAGCTCCACTATTTTCTCTAGAATTACTGCCATACTTATTTTTGAGAATTCCTTTTGGCATTCTCCCAGGTGTCCCTCCATCCGCCATGACTATGTTGTTAAAATCTTTGTCCGTTCATTTATCACGGCAATTCATCAATCGCACCAGCCTTACACTACAGCCGCAATGAATGCTAAAACAAAACGAATTTTATATGAAATTAGCTAATTAACAAATTACATGTAACAAAATGTTTAAAATAACACCATCTTTAAAAATATACTTTTTCTTCGTACAGGTGGTGTTGATCGTAAAACCAAAACTGACGTGTGGCGTTCGTATCTACTCTAGTTGTCAATCACAAATTACATCAATCGGGACGCGAGCTTAAGGATGATTTATTTCCACTTAATAGCAAATGCTTCTTCTTCTTTCCGCATGGCAAGCTGAAACTAAAACGAGAACAAAAAATATTTAGGCCATAAAATCTGTATCCATAAACCTTAATAGCATTACACATTAGCACACTTCCGCAACAATTACAGTAATTTAATTACAGGTAATTAAATTACAATTAAATTACACGAAAAAATGACGTAA
>JAQIXX010001801.1:0-29837 GCA_034700605.1 Willowsia nigromaculata | reverse complement strand
CAAGTCGCATCCCATACCCTGTATTTTCCATTTTCCCAAGGTATCAGAGTCATCCCGTCGACACGTTTTCCGTCATCTCTGCAAAGTTCTGTAGGCTCTAAGTGGGAAGGAATTTTACCAGATACCAGTGCTCTGCATAAATATTATTGATTCCTTGGTGTCTTGAGTATCTGCCGTAACTTTTCTTACAATGTAAACCATGATGACCATTGCCGTCTACTTCTGCTTCTACACAAGTATGAGGCTGGCAGAGCTGACATCCAAGGCGTAGTCCAATTGAGATACGGAAAGTGTTGTTATCTAGCAAAGTCCCTAAAGTAGTTGATGGAAGTACATCTAGCCACGCATTCGTTTCTGACTTCGTAGTGGCAAGAAAAATGGCTTTCCTCCAATCAGATAAATCTTTGATAGTGTCTCCCAGCTTCAAGAGTAGAATGTTATCCCAGCTACGTTGAAAGATGGGAGCTGCAGGAATTTCAAAATCGTCAGAGATTAGATTCCATTCCAGCATCGCTTCATCGTGGTAAGCGAGTGTAGGCTTGTCGTGGTCATTCAGATTAAACATCAAATTGACAAGTTTCACTACGCTGTGCAATGATGAAAGGAAAGCGGGAATAGCAATATCCTGGATTTTGCGAATTCCTAGGCCACCCATACGAACTGGAAATGAGGCCTGTGTGTACTGGGAATCATCTAAAGAAGAATTGATTAAATATTCAATGGTGATTTTAATGAGATCATCCATTTTGGAAAGTATTTGAGGGTATTTCCAAGTAGGAGTGGTGCGTAGAATGTACGTCAGCTTTGGCACAGAGAAGCAATGACGTAGAAGATAGAAGGCGATGTGAAAATTGGTGATGGTTTTAAGTCGTTGAAGTAGCAGTTTCAGTTCTTCATATTTCGTTTCCAGGATTTCTGTGAAAGAGCCATCCGTGATTGGCGCTCCCAATAAAGAGAGGTTATTGACCAATCTAATACCAGGAGAAATTTTGTCAAAATCCTCCAGTATTTGTCTGTCAGCGTTGTTACTGAAGTATAATTCGCACTTAGCTGAGTTAATATATAACCCGATGGATTCGCAGCTCCTAATAACGGTTTTGAAATCCTGTAGCACTTCATTAGGTTTTCCTGCGATGAGACCGTCATCAAGATAGAAAATGACCAATTTTGAGATAAGATTCTCGATTATGGGGTGTTTCTCGATTATTAACGCATATTGTTTTTTGTCACACTTGTCATTGTTGAACTGATTGTGTTGCAGCCACCGTTTGCCTGAACTTGAACAAAGTTAAGCCTCTCCATTGTTTTTTCAGAAGATTAGAAAATACAATAAAAGTTTAGGAGCAAAAATTTTACTGTCTGTGGAAATTAGAGGAGTTCCAAAGTTTCCCACAAATCAGCTTTTTTCCTATCCATGTTAATCAGCTAGGCATTCTATCCCCGCTATTGTATTGTATTGTGTTTATTTACTGCAGACATCATACATGGTTAAGCATTGACATCCATATCAAAGTATTTAAAAGGTCATTAATTACATTTACACTGAAGACTGTGGACAAGGGAAAAAAACTCAAATAAAAAAAACCCTTTACTGGGAGAAAAAAAATATACATATATGGAGACATGAGAAAAAGAGAATTAAAAAAAAACCTTGCCCAGTGAGATTCGGTTCTCACCGCATTCGCCCAGCTTCAGTGGTCAAGAAAATACAGTCATAAGTTCATTTATACAATTTTCAGTACCAAATAATAATTTGCTCCACATTTTAATGATTGAGGAACACGTAAATAGTCTTGAGTTATAAATAGTATTGATAATAGCATTATCACTGTTGCTTATTCTAGTCAACAATGAGAAAATAGCTCGTCTTCGCATCGCAATAAAGTTAGGAATTCGTAAATCACAAAACATTTTACTGGCACTGCATCTTCTAGGATATTTAAACAATATTCGACACGCATCATTATATGCCACATTGGCCTTATTGAGACAAAGTTCACTTACAGGTACCCACAAACTGGTACAATATATATTATTAAAGAATGTGTTAAACAAATAGGTCTTTACATCGATACTACAATTAACAAATTTAGAGCGAAGCATATTAGCACGAACGTAAACTTCACGACGTCTCCGCATAACCTCATCGACATCTCTGTTCCAGCAGCTAATTTCGTATCCAAGATAACGAGCTGAGTCTACCCATTTTATTTGCCTGCCAGCGATGTAAATTTTTGGACCATCTAGACCGAATTCCCTCATTGCAAATGGCTGGATCATGGTTTTGGAAGGGTTGAAGGTTATATTGTGTTGTATTGCGTAATAGAGTGCCTATACAAAATACTAATAATGAGTTGATATGGTTGTATGTAAACAAGCACAAATAATTACTGTTAGCTAATTGTCGTGATAAATTTGGCGTCTGGTCGTCTTGTACATTGAAGATGCCCATGTCATTGGGCTTTCATGGGGAACAAAGCTATTAAGTAGTCATAATTAGAGTTTGGATGTATGTATCCAAGGATGAAAGGGTTCATTGTCGTATTGAAAGTCAGGAGAAGGATTTCATTAGGAAGCTATTCTCCAGACATCACAAAGACTGAGTTTTTTTCTAGTGGGAGGTACTACCAAAATCATTAGTCATCAACCATAAAAAAGATTTCTAAGACGTACCAATCACTTAATATCCGAAATCATTCACGTGATTGTGAAAGATGAAAGAAAGTGGAGACGAAAGGATAAAGATGATTTCTCTCCACATAGGAATTTCCCTTTTTAGAAGAAGAGTTGAATATAAGAAAATAAATGTGAAACAGCTATTAGGAGGACAAACTACTTCAAACATCACTTGCAATTTGTCCATTTTCTAATTACAAACTTTATGTTATACCCAATTCCCACAAACATTTTGCTCACTGAAGTTGAAACTTTATGCTGGTTGGATGCATTTATTTCGGAGCTGAAGCTAAATAACCATAAATAATGTTGTATGTTGGTATTTGTGATAAGTCATTATGATGAAAGCCAATATGTGCGCTGTTTACTATAGTATGCACAATCAGTGTAGTATTTTTTGAGGTAAATATTTACATGAACTGACGATTGGATCGAAATGAATAGATCATTATGTACATTTACTCCCACAAAGTTAAGTATAACTTTACTTTACCTACTATAAAAACAACTTTCTATGACATGCATGGACATATTGAAAACGCCGAGCACTACTCTACGTGATTCCAGTATTTTCCTCTCATTATCTCCAGTAAAAACTATGACTGTTTCGCTGAACGAAGAAGAGGAAACCAAAAAACATGTAATAATAAAGCTACATTTTCCCTCATTTCCAACTTCACTTTTGTAAATACTCTGGAGACAGAAAGAAGACAGAGTTTTTGGAGAGACACGACAACGACGCATACACACACACAGAGTAACACACAAGCAAAGCATAACAGTTTTAACAACGACATTTTCTATTCATTTTCCACTCTTACAGACATACAGTTGCAGTTTACAGTTGGCAAGCTGGCTCATTCAACTCAAACACTAGACTCGCGAGACTGACATTGTACCTGTCGAAAATGGGAAAACCGTTTTTCTAGTAGCTATTCTATGATGATGATTATTATTGTTATCATCAACCGCGTCATCATGTCTGTTGTGTTATGAGTAGAACATCAGTTCGTATTTGACTAGCATCGTTTTTATCTGTAGTCCAGTCTAACGGTATGATAATGTGCAACTGAAAAAAGCCACTTGAAAATCTGCTTCATCATGTAAACACACATATACTTCACTACTCTTGCATTCTCAAATAGTACTTTATTCAGGAAAAAGACAAAAGGATTTTAATTGCTCTTTCATTTTCCCTATGTAATATTAATTTTAACAACAACAGGCTGCAAGTCTATATTAATTTGTCAAGTAGCACACAAATACACACACGCACTCATCTCCGCTCGAAAACGCAAAAGCGTTACATAATACACAAATAAATAGATAATAAAAGAAGCAATTTTATTTATAGTGTTGCTTCATTCATTCTTTTCTTTGGTGGTAATAATATATCATCATCTTCCTCCTCCTCACTCATGGGCCATAGGGAAAACGACTTTGAATTCATTGAATGAGTGAAAATGATGCTTTCTCCGTCATTCACTGCGTGTTTTTTTTTCGAGGGAGAAAGAGAGGAAGAGGAAAAATGACATTGCTCGTGGTTTTGGTTCTCTTGTCCTTAAGTTTTATACTTGTTCTGCTTTCTCCATCTTCTTGCTTTCACTCTAGCTGTTGTCCTCAATTCTCTCCGCATCATCGGATGATATTCATAAGGGAAAAAGTGAATGGGTGTGCAATTTTAGATGAGAAACTGGAAACAAGAGAGAAAAAGAGTGGCACAGAAGAAAGCTGGTGATAATGATTTTTTGCTGGAAGAGGAGACGACAAAATAAGAAAGGAATGGAAACACTTCATTTTCTTTACACCAAATTGTTCTCATTTTCATATCATTTGCTGCGTCTGTGTTGCTGCTACTACTACTCCTGTTATAATTATTATCATTGTCCATGTTTCATGTCATTCCTTTTTATACGAGGAACATCTGAGCCCTAGACATAGATGTGGAAAAGTAGGAGAAGTAAAATAGCAGTAAAAAGTTACTACTAAGCATATTATGTGTTTTGTGATGTGCTAGTCCTCAGATTCAGTTCTAAGGAAAATTGTAAACTTTGCTTATTACTATTATTATCATTATGAAAAGAAGACGATAATGAACATGATATGTTCTTAATGATGATGATGAAGACATGAGTGCATTTGAGTATTTAAAAACTGTTTAGTATATACCTAACTGAAGCAATGAGCCTTGTTATCATCGCATCCTCTTGTGTCTTCATTCTATACCAATCTACTTTCCAGAGCTTGTTTGAAGACAGCATTTTACATCTCATAATTTGGATACTTAATTTAAAATATTTTGCACAATTACTTCCTCATGTTTCGGTCATTTTTTTCTTATACGGTGCTAGTGCACTAGATAAAGTCAACTTTTCCTTCTTTTCCTTTCTATCTGTTACTTTTCTCAAGTAGCCGAGCGCTCCCCTAAATTTTGTAGCTCCTCTGGAGAACTCTGTCAATTTCAACTAAAAACAGCCTTTAGAAACCATTTTTACTACCCAATTTCTTCTAAAATATGCAACTACGCATTTACATCTTTGTATCGTGTAAACACTTGATTGAATGAGTGTACTCGATTCCCATGAAAAAACACATTTTGAATGTCATCACTTCACATAATATGCAATGAAATATTTCAGCCTTGCTGCCTAGTTGGATTTTATTCTCCCGGTTTACACTCCATTTATTCATAGCTATTCCCAAAATGGAATTTCTCTTGACGTCTTTCCATCATAAAGACTGCGTGCTCTTCTATCTACGTATGTATATATTAGCCAATACATGTTTATACTGTTGTTAAAAATGTTGCAGTTTTTGACTCCTCCAAAATTTATTTCACAACATACAATGACAATGTCACCCACCCCTCCTTTCTGTTAGCTTGTTATTATGTAACTTTCTCCTCCATACTTGTTCAACTTTCAATCTCACAAAAGGAGTAGCTTTTTTCCCCAATCGCCTTCATATTCTCTCTCTCCATGTGTGGTAGCCACAGCGAGTCAACCGTGAACATTTGTCCACTACGAAAACACGTGTAGGCAGGCACCCTCTTTGTGTACCCAGTTACCCATGAGCCTGTATTTCATCCCATTATTTGATACATCCAATTTTTTTGTAGGTATTTCCAAGTATTATGCTAACACTAACATTACATTGTCAACGAGACAAAGTCGAACAGGAACTTTTTTTATCTGATCAAATGTCTTTCGACTTGTCGTCGCCTCCTTCTTTTTACATAAACGTGAAATGATAACATGTAAAGATAAACCATCTTGTTTTCCTACCTTTTACAGTGGTAGTCACTTAACTACATATAAAAAAGCTTATCTTCTTTCATTCGGGGCTTTTGTAGTGTGTGTGATACTTTTTTTCACGAGTGGAGTCCTTTCCTCCTCTCGGTTCCTCGTTGAAGGAGGCCACATACCATCCATTATCATTATATTGATACAATCCATCCCATGTCCTCCTCCTTGTCGTTCCTACTGCTGGTCGCGAAAATTGTCACTCACTCACCATTCACTCGAATTGTGTGTAGGTATGTGTGTCACCGTTCCCCTTTTTTTCTCCAGAGCCTGCAATGGGAATCTAACATTTGCTAATGTTATTTTATTCGGACCTGGGATAAAACAAATATCCCAAGGTTCTCCCAGCTCGCGTTGGAGAGAAAGCTCGAAAAAAAGTGTGGTGGAGATGGAAAGTGAGCTGAGTAATGTACATATATTTTGTACGGTGTGTGTATGTGGTTTGTTGTGAGGGCCAACTGCAAAAGACACATCTGCTCACTGTTTACAATTCTGTAAAGGATTTGCAGATTTTATCCAATAAATTACTCGTTTCAATCCCATGTGCCTCCGTGTTCCCTCTGTCTCTCAACACAGACTGTAGTCTGCGTCCCTTTCTCTCTCTGTCTCATGTCCTTTTAGCTTTTGACTTGTGTCGACTACTCACCACCACATCTCATACTTCAAACATCAGAGAAGTCAGTGTGATACAAAGAGGCACATGTATAATCTCCCATCCCATTAAATTCATATCATCATCGACCGCCATCACTGCTACTACTATAAACAGAGTCAATAATAAGTAGTAATAAATATTAATAATGCCATCAAACTGGCTAAAAAGTCAATTCTCAGGTCCCAGGTCTCAACGAAAACTAGAAACGTTTTCAAGAAGGTTGTTCAAAGCAGGCTAGAAAAGTAGCTGAAACCTTGACATGACTTTTCTGCTATTGAATGTTATTCGGGTCATTCAAGGCACTTCAGATAGGACAGACAGACGGACGAGCAGATTAATTGCAATAAGTAGCTTTGACACAGCTTCAGCTACTTAATAATGTATCATTTCATGTTTTGAAATGTTAATTTAAAATGGTATCAATCTTTAGATATCTTTATTCGCTAGTGTCACCGAGGGAGATCATGTCCATCCATACTTGGCGTTTCATTGTTCTGCAATCTACTGAGCGTAATCCTGTAAAAAGTGCATTAGCTAGTAGAAAGTTTTGCCAATTCAATGCTTAGTTGCTGCTGAGGATAATCATCATGTAAATTTTGTTAAATAAATGAAATGAGTATTTAAAAGAAAGCATCTAGAAATGATGTTTGCTGCAATCAAAAGAGATCAACTATAAGTTTGAGCTCTTGCTTGGAGAAGAGAAAGTGAGAGAAAGTATAGAAATTTCATAAAATTCCAAAAGTTTAGCGCATGCATGAACACGTAAGCTGCGTATTATTAAGAGAAAAGATTGGAGGCGAATGATGGCTCAATATGTAAGGCAGTAGCAACTTTCACTATCGTGCCGCATGGATGTTCCATCATGCAAGCTTCTGTTCAGGTACTTTCTCTTCATTTGACGAACAGTGTGAACGAACATAATGGAATATTGTAGATGAGTGGATCTACAAATACTGCGCAACGATGTGGCAGTATAAAATATTTTGAAAAAGAGTAAACAAGTCAAGGCAGACTGGTCTAGTGAGGAATTTGAATGAGTTATTTGTTTTCTATCAAATAGACTGCAGCAACAAATATCTCTACTACACACCACACCACAAATCGTTCCACGCGATAGGAGAGCCGGAAGAGAACGTCAGCTCTGAAGGTGAAAGTTTTGTGGAATGCATGCACGGATTCCGCCATATTTCTTGCATAAATTATTGGATGTGTTTCGTGATGGAAATGAATTGTTATTTCTGACTGAAGCAAGCAAAAAAGTGATTATGAGTTATGAGCACTTATATATCGATTCTAGAGAATGTTATGCAGAGGAATGAAATACTGATTATTGTGGGGGAAATAACTTCTGTCCTCCGTAAAAGCAATCAAAGAGCATCGACCAGGTTGATATTTTTAGTTCCTTCGATTCAAGGAAGTACACTGAACAGTTATGATAACACACAGATTCACCAACATTGCTAGTAATTTTGTCACTGTGATGCATGTCAGATACATAAGCAAATGAATATGCAAAATATTATTTTGGCTTTGAAAACAAATGACTACTGTGTAAACAACCACAAAAACAAGTTGTATTGGACCAATAAATTCAGTGGGAAACAGAAATAAAAAGTAAACTGCAATGGCTGGATCAGTATAGAAACGGTTGTTCAATATTATTGCTTTTTTTCGTTCTCTAGTTCCAAGTTCATATACCAATCTTATTTTTTCATTCTGCTGTCATTCATTTTATTTTTTCAAACTTACTTGAGTATTCTCAATTTTCAAGAGTAAACTTTTTCTACTTATTTATACATGCAAAAATATAAATAAGGTAAAGCTTTTGTATAGGAGGAAGAATATTCATTCTCCTTGTACTGAAGTAAAAGTGGAAAGTGATGTGATGATCGTATGGAGAAAGGAATAATGTGTCATTCTTTTTTGAAATCTCATTACCGAATAACAATGTTTGACAACAGAATAGTTTTATGAAAAACCTAATTTATCCTTCATTCCTCATCCCTAAATGCTTTCGTTTAATTAGAACAAGATGCAAAATATTTGGATGGATCTTCTGGCTTATTGTGTAATGCATTTGTATGGACTCACTATATTTTCGATTTAATGTCAACAACAAATATTTTCTTCTTCTCAAGAAAAAACGAGAACCTCGTCACTACTTGCTTAAGCAAAAATGACATTTCATAACATTCTAATGAATGACATACTATCACATGATTACAGTGACAGGCAGTCAAGACAGAAAGCTTCAACCAAATATGAAAACTAAATCTTACATTAAAAAACTATGTGTCCTTCCGGAAGTCTAGGATATTTTGTCCCGTGCACCACCACTAATACCAAAGTTGAACATTTTTTACTATGCAAAAGATCAATGGACCTGTCTGCCCTTGCCTTGCATGAACTCAAGTGGTTTTATAACGTTTTCCAAATTTAATAAAAATGACAGCATTTTATTTTATATGCAATGATGTGCTCACAAGCTTATGAACTGCAATATTTGTCATTTTTGTCATATGAGAAGAGTTTGAACCCTTCAACAATTCCTCCCATCCTTCCGTTCGCATGTCTTCTTGTTAGGAAACTTCAGCAACTTTCTTTGTGGAATCATTATTGTTCATGGAGTGTGTTATGGAGTTCCCGATCCTTGTTTTGTATGCAAGTAACTTGTAATTTGTTATTCATATTATGGAAATGATAGCTGGGAGTATAATCCTTGAAACCATCTGGTCAATTAATAAGATTGACGGTTGAGTAAGGAGACACGAGGAGGAACTATTAAATTGCAGTGAAGAGAAGATGCAGGAACGAGAGAATTTTATGTATGCTTAATACTCATATAGGTGACTGAATACATAATTTGACACTTTCAATCCATGATACACACTTATTACTATGCAAGGAAGCAAGCTATGTTGGAAATTCCAACTTGGAATTGAAGTTTTAGCGGTAGCATAATGAAAGGGTATGTAGCAGTAATCATTGCACAGAAATGAGAAGACATTTGCATTTTACATCACTCCAACTTTTGTTTGTTCTTCCTCGGAATTCACGAGGCGGACAAACTCTGGCCATTTCACAATTAGCAAGTGATGATTACTACATACTACATTACGTGTGTATCTTTCTTGTATTGCATCATGTAGAATGAAAGTAAATAACATACAAAACAACATTACATCTAAATCAAAACTGCAACATGTAGAGAAAAGTAGCGAAAGTAAGACGGAAATACAAATTTTTTAATGCATGATTTCAATATTGGAATACAGCATACATTATACAGACAAATGTGCAAGTATTATTAATGTATTAAAAGTATTAACCTGTTCCTAAAAAATTCCTTCGTGCATGTTCGTAGTGGATCAGACGATTCTTAAAAAGCATTTCCACATGGGGCGAGAAAAGTTCACGGCTCGTTTTGTGTACGGAAACGACATTATGTAATGTTGAAAAAATTTCAAAACTTTTACATCCAACTGACGTCATAAATCACAGGAAAATCTACTTACTTTATGATGGGAGTATAAAATGAAGGCTTATTTCTGAAATAAAATATTTTTAGAATTTTCTGATTCCAGAAAGTTGATCAGGGATCACTTTAATTTCCCTTATGATTTCCAGCATACCATAAAGTTGGTATCATCACCACGGTCACGGCTACTACTGATTACTTCAGTATGTTTGTCGACGTATTCTCATTACTACGATATAAAAACTTAGGTAGATGGAAAATACTTATATTTTTAGGATTACAACACGAGCATTCTTCCTTAAAAGTCAATGTTTGTAAACAAATCTAGTCAACTTTCTTCGAACTAGTATGTTTTTTATGGCTACAATTTATTTTTGCGCAAGCATGTACGACGACATGTGGAGACGCTGGTAGGTGACATTGCCATAATACCGGTTAAATTTAAGCAACTGAAGTAGGTATGTAAATAAACTCCCACGGTAAATTTTACGGTGAATGACCCATTCATGAAACGAGACAAAATATTATGGTACAAAATTTTCTTCCTTTAAGATTTTTTTTCTCACTTCAAGTCATAAAAATTGGTTCACCAATTTACCTCTTTATAGTAGTAACTCGGCTGGTTTTCCCGTTTCTGAAAACGACGGTTGGTTATGATGGTTCGGATGAAAGAAGGAAGTTATTAGCGTTTTCTTCCTTCTTTTCTTTTGGTGTTGAGGTTTTCCTCTAGCCTCCACTCTGACTCCCAGGAAATGAGTGAGTGACGTGCACGAAAGAGGGAAAACTTTTCCGGTCTGATGGAAAATATTTATGTAAGTCGTTCTCTATCATGACCACTATCCGTTGCACTACCTGACCAGTTTGCTTTTGAAACATTACTTTTTTGAATGACATGACAGAGATAAGATATTTTTATAAAAAATTAGACCGAATTATCTACCTGAGTTCTATATCCATTTTTCATATTGCGCACAAACTATTACTTGAATTGCTCACTATTTGTGTATTTTAAGTTATATCTCCTTTTTTTCTCAAGTAAAATATCTGAATATCTTAATAAAGCAATATGTAGGAACACACATTTAAATATAATGAAGATTTTGAGGTAGGTAAAAGTACAAAATAAGCTACTGCGCGAGACTTTCTCCTAATACAAAATCGCAAGTTTAATTAAAAGTTATGAAGAGAAAAGGGTTTCACTTGTGATAGAGTTTCCAGAGAGAGGGAAACGGCTGAGTTTTTAATAATGTACGATGTACCTACACACTGACGAACATTTTTCTAAGAAATACTGTCGGTGATTTCTCTACTCTCTGAAGCCAAAAGCCAACAAAATTAATTCTTTGTCTGAAATCTTCAATCGTGTGAGTAACTGGTCTCGTTTAAAAAAGCTAGTTTGTTTCAATTTAGGTAATAATAGGAAGATGAGAAGTAGGCATGGACAAACGATAAAGAAATGGTAGTATTTTTTCCATTTAATCTTCTCTCTCCAAATTACATAATTAGGATGATTAAAGCATTTAATTTCACTTGTGTGCTTCATGTACGCAGAGATAAAGAAAGTCGAAAATATATCTCCGGTTTGTTCGTTTCATCTTTTTTTTTGCAATTTGAGCATTCTAATTAAATGTTTATTACTGTCTGGGAGAGGTCAATGGAGATAATAAATGAGCAATGCCAACTCCAACAGAACCAATTGCAAATGAAATTCACAACTGTTCTGGGATATACTCAGTTTCCAGAAAATCTCAGCCTATGGATCTTTAGTGGCATTATTTTCCAAAGCCGCTTAGTACATAACTAATAGTTTATTAGCTGTAACGACATCCCATTGTCTTTCATTATTATAATCTTCAAAGATTCAAGTACACACATTACATAGGTAGTCAATTCCCGAGTATCATTTAACTTGATCAACTGGCCCCAATAAATGTACAATCTGCAGTAGCGAGACATGTGTAACTGTTTTTGGCGATGGGATTTAATGTGTATGACTACCTTCATGACACATACTTAAAATTGTTTAATTTCCTTCATTTTATTTTCACTTTTATTGCTCGTTCCCACGTTTTGATGTGCATATGGCAATCATGATAGTGGTAGCATGTGCTGGTAAAGCGTGATAAGCGTGTTAAATAACATACAAAATTACTACCATTGTCAAATATGTGCCACAATATGTGTGTGTACTGGAGTGCAAACAAGCTACTACTGGGATAATGAATTCCCACGGTGCCCCAAATAAATGCAAGCCAAGAGAAGAACGAGATGGCCAAAAAGGAGCAAATATTTTTTTGCAAAGTACGACACTCATAATGGCTGCTGTTGAGACGCAATAAATGGGAAACAAGTGAACAAAGCTATTTTGACCTTTGTCAACCAGCTCCGGCAAAATTCCCTTTTTTATGACACATTCATTTCCCCCAGGATCATATCGAATTACATCGATGCATTGAGACGAGCATAAAAAATGAGCTTGTATGTTGGCCGATGAAGAGCTTGTCTTGATGATGTGATACAAAAGCGCTGGTAGAGATATGAGCATGGTGAATGTGCTGCTAAAATTGATCGAGAGGAAGCGTGGATTGGATGACGATGATTATGATGATAAGTAGATGCGAGAAATTTCATTCGTTCTCAATCACCTTATTTTAGTATGAAGATTAGATACGCTCCATTTTCCTTTTATTTTTCATACGCGTAGCCCACTCAACAATTTTTTCACTGTCCTAGAAACTCATTACCAAAAACATTTGGCTGCATTACTGCATATAAATAATCCAGGCATAATAGCAACAACAAATGATCCAAAGGAATTGCTAATAATTAGGAATAAGTGCACTTTGTATTTTTTCAATTTTTGTCTATTTATTAAGCAATATCAATAAAATATGATATGATGCATTCAATGGTAATAGGTACCTGCCACTGCCACAGAGCCATACATTCCACTCCATTTCACAAACTCAGGTCTTCTGCATAGTTTCTTTGCAGTAGCAAAAGTGCAGTGTAAATCTGCTACAGTGGTCGATGATGAATGAATTAATTACTTTCCATACTTAATTTTTTCTAATGTAGAAACCATGTTAAATATATTACCTATAATTCATCTCAAGTGACAGTACATAAGTTTTTGCAACGTAAATAGTACATCTTGTACTACCCATAAAACATTTGAAACCCAATATTTTATTCAATGTCACAAGAAACCTTCTTTACAACGTTCTTATCAGAAACACTTGTGGCGACTCCATAAGAGAAAAACTGTACAAATTCTGAGAGAAAATGTGGATGCATTTTCTCATAGAAGTAGTACAGATCCTATCCAAATAATAAATAATAACTTAACGTGTAAGCTCATATTATAGCTTAAGAAAGTCAGTCAAGGACAAAATACCTACATTTCATATTTATGCTTATCATCATCATCATCACAAGAAATCGAATTTTCCTTAGTGAACGGTTTGAAGCGAAAATCCCAAGAAAGCCGACACGGGGCGATTTAGGACCAGGAAGCTAAGCTCGCCCTTTTCCCGTACAAACGAAGGAACATTATTCGGTTACGCTATATGGATAGTAATGATCTCATAAACAAAATTGTTTGTCAGTTTGTCTGCCTCGGAAATACGGTATATCCCCATCCAAATCTCGATCAGCTCCGCATAATAATCCACTTTTGCTACTTATGTCTGACCCGCTACACCATTAATATAGTTTATCAACGTGTATAATATTGAGTTGTTTCCGCCTAAAAACTAACGATAACAGCCTCTTTGATGATAAAATTGGTATTACGTATTTTCGCTGGAAGAGGGGAAGGTTGTGAACGTAATATTTTGTAGTAGCAGTAGCTTTACCAGTAAGAATCGTAATATCTCGTTAATATCGCAACACACTCAATTCTCATAAATAATTCAATTAATATTAAATCAACTCTGCTTTCATTTTCTTCTCCTGAAAATAAAACTACACATAATAATATGCCTCTGCCTTCCCTCCTACACTCCACTCAGCTATCTGTTGTCGTGTGTCTGCAAAACTCTCTGCAAGTGAGCACAAAAATAACTATATAGTTTTCTCGTAGGTTAAAAAACTCGAAAGGATATCACATTATCATCATCATAATACTAATAACATTTTATTCACAACTCTCGCCATAAACCACACGTACAATTCCACTTTTGCCTGGCCTAAGAGGACGGGCTACCGTCGGCAGCTTCTTTTCTCGCGTGACACCACATTCCCAAAATCCAATACTTTCTTCTCTCTGGATTATCTTTCCACCACAATCTACCTTGCATGGATATTATGTGCTCTAGCCTTCCTCCCACCAATTCCACATTATTTTCGCCCAAAAGAAAACCAGAGCGTCGGTATCGGTCAGTGCAACCCTTTCCTTTTGCTGTGGCTGACCTGCTAGCACCAATACTCTCTGGCATTCTATTATTAATCAATTGGATGGCGTCGTCTGTGACATGTTTACAGGCTCTCGATTGCTGAATAATTTTTCCATATTTTTTCGCACCGACAGAAAAGGGATACAGCCCAAGTTTCAGTGTTTTGCTCGTCCCTTTCTTGTAGTTGTTGTTGTTCGTTCTGAATTATTTAACTGTTTCTTGTACTTTCCAGACTTTTGGATACATGGGCGTATAGACAATAATTTTCTCCACGAGAGAGTTTCTCTTTCTCTTCAATCAATGTCTCCTTTTAAGGTGATGATAGGATTTATGTGACTATCGCACCTTTTCATCATCAGTCTAAATAAATTAATGTTTGGTGATGTCTCATGCTTTATCAAATCATCTCGAGAGTGTGTGCTTGTGCTGTAATTGCTGTATTTGATTTTCCAAAGGAAATAGGTCTCCGAAATTGGACTATAATAGAGCCTCTCTCTCTAAATGTCTAGCGCGAGTGGAAGTGGTTGAGATAAAATCAAACAAGAGTAACGGATTTAAAAAGTGTTTCTTGCTCTCTCAGTCAGCTTTATAGTTTGCATTTGACTTTGTGAGTTTTTTGTGCTGAAATTCCTTAGGGAAATTTCACGGGCTTTTTTACTGGCCATCGAGATAAGAAGGCGTTTCAGTGTTAATGTCTTCACAGCTTAGAGACTAAATTGCTCGTAAAGTTGGTGGAAAATGTAGTACAGCATGGATAAAAAAATGTTATGACTACTTGTGTTTTTAATTGGGGATCATAACGTGGAAAAGTGCTTCCTTACATTTTTATGTTGTGTTAAATTAGCTCCCTGAGCGTGCTTTAACTTTGGTTAATCTGTTGACACTTATTTTCTCGTTGAAAGTCATCGAGATAATTAAAAAAAGACGAAGAATTACATAGTGTTCTAAAGCAACCGCAATATATATGCAGGGAAGACTATTACTTCATTTTATTTTAGCTGCAGTGATAAATTTCATGGCCTCGTTTTCTTCCATCTTCCTTTTGTATAAAACCCGACATGTTTTCATTTTATACTGAACTGTTCACGTAATGAACCGACTCTCAAGTGGTATGTGTAGTAGCGGCTACCCACAAAACCAATAATTTTCGTTGCCAAAAAAACGCCTGGAGAAAGGCTTTGCGTCTTCCCTATTTTGGTGTTGCAAAATTAACAGCTTTATCTTCCTTTCTGGTTTTAGGCAAGTAACTGGCAATTTCCTTGTCCAAGCGGTTGGACTCGCTTCCTCAAACTTTCGCTGCGTAGAGTCAAGTCTGCCTCTAAAATCCAGAAAAAGAAGTTGGACCAGTGGACGCTGTATACCTCATTGTGGTCTTGCGGATCCGCAAATTCGTGGGAGCTCCTTATATTTCTAAGGTAATGTATTAACTTGATATTATACCTTTTTTGCTTCTGGCTCATTATTTTTTCCGCTTGATATCTGGTATCATCTTCACTTTTCGGCCTTTATCTATCGTATTGTTATTTTTGGCCGAGTGCCACAACAAATCTACTCACGCATGATGCTGCTTCAGATCTTGTGTATCTTCCTGTCGGTGATGAATCGTCCATTGTAATTGTCAGACGTTTTTTGTAGTTGGTTTCCTTAATTTCCCAGGGCAGGTAAATTATTGACAAGTAAATAAGCAATAGGAAAGTACACGAAAATGCGAAAAATTGGTTCTTGGAAAAACGATCAAAAGTCCGAATTAGTTAATTCAGCAAAAGAGAAATAGATAAGTTGTCTGTCATTACATGGAAGGTAAACAATTCAGGTTGAGGATGGAGAAAGGTAAAGTTTACTTTTATTCTTAATTAACCGTTACCACCTAGCACCTCCTGAACCGAAAGTTGAACAGGACTTCAACTTCTTGCCAAGCAAGATAATCAACATCATCAATTTTCTTCTCCTTCTTGTTCTTCTGGGAAGCAGCAAGTTGGATTCCTTTTTTTCTCTCTGTGACGCTTCTCTATTATTCTTAGCTTACAATCAAATACTCATCATCATCTTTTTCTTCTTCTTCGCCGTCTTGGCAATTTGGCAAGAGGGCTTCAATGATCTATTGTAATTAGTCTTTTCGCTTCTGGGAATTAGCAATGGAGCGTCTCAAGGTTTCTCTAACTGACTGATTATTTGTGTGAAAGCAGAAGTCAATATATTGGTATTTGTGCCTATCTATTTGCTATGGTGAGCTATGAGAGTGACAGGAAAAGACGTTTCAAACTTTTCAGAAAGAGCGAGAAACAAAACGACTTTTTATAAAGTTTTTCCCCTTTGTTTTACACTTTGCTTTTGAAAAGTTCACCTGACATGTAGTATTTGAATGAAGGGGAATGAACGAATGGCCGATTTGAAAGAAGCGGAGAAGCGTGACCGCTGCAGATTTTTTCAAACATTTTCTCTTCTTGGCAACAATCTGAGTGAAAAAATACACATTAAACAAATCCTTGTACTGTACACTTAATTTCATGAGTTCTGCTATGATCCCCAATTGTACTGATCTTCAACATTGCAATGCAATGATAGAAATTAGCTTACCGTTTTTCTCAATCAAAGACATATATAGACGGACAGACAAGCACTAATGTGATTATTTCCAATGTAGTTAAGCTAGATTCATCGTAATTCCAAATTTGACCTATATCCTGTCCATACCTATTCTAATATATTATTGTAGATCGGTAAGTAGTTTCAATTCGGGAGTGTGTACTTACTTTTATCGGTATTTCAGTTCCTTTCTCTATTTCAACTTTCTTTTGCGTTTTCTGATCTCTACCTCTTCTTGTGAGAACTCCGTTTTAGAAGTGGAAGGTTGGGATTGACTGTCAAATTAATTGGAGTGCTTTCATCTTACAAAAGTATTTCCTGTTTTTCGGGTTACACTACTGTGACCACCTCATGCAGACTAGCTTTTAGCATTTTAAGTGAGCTCCTTTGTAAAACTGGAAGCTCTATAGCGGGCACCCTCATACCCACAAACTTAATACATATTCATTCAACTTCCAAGAACATCTTTTGATAAAAACTTTCTCTTCCGCGGTATACTTGTGATTATTACTATTAATTAAGACGTTCATGATGAATAACCATCTCTCATGGTCTCGTCTCTCAGTTCATTCATCCACGTATCTGCATCTAACCATTATCCGATCACAATATTTTTTTCTAATGAAATGTTCAATCAACTTTTAAGCCACAATCATCATTGATACATAAAATATTAACTGCTACATTTTTATATCCGCTTTGACTATATTTGGACACAAAATCCCAAAATACATTCCGTTATTAGTAAACGTAACATACGCTTAAATACGGGTTCTACAAACTATTGATGGAATGACTATGGAATATGAACGCCTACACGTTGGTGGTGTAGACAATGGTTGATATATAAACGTATTTTATATTTAATTGATCATTGACCTGTTACACAGTCAAAAAACCTTACATTACCCAAAGATATTTCATCACTCTTTTTATGAGTCCTAACTGCTCCAAGTGGGTTCATTATAGGTTATAGTGCCGTTTGCCTCCACTTTTTGACATGGGTCTGTTTTCATCGCTGAAATAAAACCTATGGTCTCCCACAACAAGCAGCTTTCTTTTTTCCCTTGTATTATTAACTAAACGAATAAACAGTTCCTCTGAAAATTGAAAGCAGTTTTGTCAAGCGGCTAAAAAAGGAATAAAAATACATCTCGAAATAAACGTGGACTACATATCAAAGAATTTAGTGTTGGTGCATGTAGGCTTCCTATTTTGTGATATGAACGCCCACTAAACCAAGCATATGACCTTTCCCGTCCGTTTTCAAAACAAGTATAAATAGATTGTTTATGATATTTCGGTTCGTTAGGTTTCCTGTCTGTCCATTCAACAACTTAGATTCATTCACTGGGACACTCTTCCATATATTCCATTTATTTTCACCACTGCACAATCCATATTATTATACACAACTGTCAATTCCCCAAAAAATAGAAGAGAAAGTGAGAAGGATTCCGTTGATGTTGGGAACTTTCCATCCTCTGTTTATTTTTTCAATGCAAACTAAACTGGACACTAAATTCCTCATGCGTTCATGCATCACATGCTACGATGCCACAAACAAGAAGCTCCTCTCAAACTCTGAAAAATGGAGAAAGACTCCATATATACTTCCATCAAAACCAGTACTACTTTCTCCTCTACTGGTCTCTCAGACAAACTTGATTTTGTTTATCTCCTCTTCTCCTCTCGTCCCCCACTTTTTTATTATTATTCTCCTCTTCCACAGAAGTTGTTTGACGTGACATGGGTCAGAAATACGAAACGAACCCAAACCGAAACCAAACTACTCGACCACCGCCACACATCTATACACACACATAATACTCCTCATGTTCCATCTTCTTGACTCTACCTCCACCATTAGTGTTTGGAGCACACTCCAATGAGCCATGTCAGCTTTCCTTTCTCCTTAATATCCCATTTCAGATTAAAAATTTCATTCCGAGAAAGTTTCACTCTGATGATAATATAAACTTTTGAAAGAATACTTATATGTATGATATGTACATCAACACACTCCTGTTTCAATTCAAGTTTTTTTGTTGAGTTGCTTCTGTGTCGCCACATTAAGCACTGCTTCACTATTCCTCTGCAAAGCCGCCATCACTTCTCCCTTTCTGGTGAAAGTTAAAGTGTGTATGTGTGGTGGCATGGGTGATGTTTCCTTCCTTGCTTTGCTCTAGGTGCTCATCATCCTCTGAGGATCCCACTTTTTTCAAGGCAATTTTAAAGCGTTTCGGTAAACAGACAAGGAGGAGAAGACTCAGAGATAAGGGAAAATCTTAGATGGTCTTCTAGGCACATCAAATCAAAATGAGTTTTAAAGGTTGCTCCAATTCACTCAAATGCATCATCATCTTTTCAACTCATCTCCCACACACGTATAATATTTATCTTCTTCAAGGCTCTTATAATATGTTGAAGCATGTACAGTTTTATAGTGTGCATTCTGCATTATTATTATAATCGACGAGTCTCCCTGCTTGATATGATGGTGACGCTGATGATTCTCGTGTTTCTACACGGGCTCACACAGAGAGAAAGTGAGAACAAAAAAGATATGAACATATTCTCGTCATCATCCCTGTCTCCAGAGAATTCAACATTTTGAAATTCCCATGGCTCCCCACTACTTACACTTGCTTTAGTGCCACCACTTCGACGCCACACATGTACACACATACAGACTGCTATGATATCTCACTTACTTCTCGCAAATCTTTCTCTCCATCTTTCCATTTATTAATCTACATATTTATACGGGCTTTTGTCACAGTGGCGTCATCATCACATTTTTTATTCTTCTTCACGGTAACATCACGACATGTCGCATTTCATTCCATTTATTCTTCTCTTTTTTCCTCCCGCGTCGTATTCGCTACCCGTGTAAATATCAGTGTGATGGCTTATTTAAGAAAGCTTTCTCTTCATTTTTCACACTCTTTTGTTACCTTGGAAAATGGAGGAAGTATTATGAAATTTGAATGTCTATCCATTTATTGCACTTTCCTTTAAATGTTAGTTTAACAACATACAATTGTAGTATTCTATATAAAATCTAGATATGTATTTTACACATTTTATGCAATTCTCTCATCCTCCATGTTCAATTTGCATGCATTGTCGTTTTCCTCTAAAAGATTTCCCCTGTCACTATATAATATGCGCAATTTATGCTATTCCATCATTCATTTTTCCTCGAAAAAAATAACGGATGTCTCTTAGACATTAAAAAAGTTTTCCCCCAACATTTATTGTCGAAAAAAAATGAAGAAGTTATGAAAGATGTGGCGGCATTTGAGAGACAAAAAACTTTTTTTTCTGCTCATAATACTACGGCTTCATTTTCATCATTGTTGTCGTTCCTCATTCTAAATAATATCTAGGTTTTCATTTTCATCGTCGTGTTTGCTCACCTTTCACTTGGCACTCACTCACTTGACGGTTTGGCTTTGAGGAGAAAGCAGAGGAAACAGGATAAAGCGCACATAGGTACCTATAGACATGCATCCTTACAATTTTCCGAACACTGTCGTACTAGTCAGTTTACTTTCTTTGAATATAGCATTCACCACTAGTTTTATCGTCATCGTCATCATCATCTCATCTGTATCACGGGAAGCAGTTCTTTCGCTTTTCTACTGCCATTTTACCAAGGTATTACATGAAACCCCTCAAGTGATACAACCAGAATGTACTAAGGGAGAGAGACTATACCCATGTCGTTTGGTGTATGAGGAAGTGCCATGAAAATAGATTCAAACTTTTGTGATGTACATCACTCCCATTGGCCTCTTTGGTTTACCTTTACAATCTCTATTCAAAAATATTGCAATTCTTTACTCTCTCCAAGATAGAAACACGTTTTCCAAGCGGTTGTCACGTGTGCAAATCGTTTGTATTAAATGACCCACTCCAATTGACTAGAAAAGCTGCAGCTTCTTCACAATATTGAATTTTCCTCCGTATGAGAGGAAATATAAGTTCAAACGAGCCATGAACAAGTCACATTTTTTAAAGGTTATCTTTGAAGCTTGTTTGTGAAGAGGGGATGATGATGATAGAAGAAGTATAAAAAAAACCTTTCTGGTTGCCTAAAGGTTCGAAGACCCATATGATAACAAGTGGATCGATATGGGTGTAGATAAGTTTTGGTGAAAGCTTGTGTAGGAGTGGGCGCAAGATGGGTATTTGCAAACACAAAGTTATCTTCTCTGGAAGTGGAAGATGAAAGAAAGCATTCAAAATTGAAGATGATGTCAATCTCTCATAATATTTACAGGCTATAAATAAGATGAAGCTCACTCACGAATAAATCGAACCTTGGAGTACTAAAGGATCATCCATTTTTGCTTTAACTCTTGTTCCATTCAAAAACTCTGGATCATTCCATATTAGAAAGGAAGTTTTTCTTTCAACTCTTTTGTTTACCACTGAAGATTTTCAAAGAGTTTCCAGAAGTTTTACAAAGGCAAGAAGCATTGTATTGTGTGTTTCATCCAATAATGTGTCACCCAAGCAGATAGAATTTGGCTTAAAGCCTATCTCGAGGCTATATAGTTACCATATTTCCCAATGAGCAGATCCCTAATGAAGACCAACTTTCTTTTGATCTTTTGCACCTTAATTAATTACTGTATTTTTGATACTAACTTACATCAATCCTCTCACATCAGGCCACCCTCATGCTAGACTGATTGGTAACATGATTTGTAAACATTATACAACACGAGATGTCACAAACAAATTATGACTTCAGAGATACAACCAGCTTTGTTTCATAAGCATATAAGAAGTGCGTGCCGAAAAAGGAAAGCATTATGTAGACGCTCACAACTCACATCAGTTAATTCACAAAATCCATATACACGACCTTTAATCGAAAATGTTGCCACCTTCACCTTCCAACTTGAAAATCCAACCACCAACAAAACATACTCCCATAATCCATGTAATTACCTTGGACGAGAAAAGTTGCAAACTATGTTGTCGTAACGTGCATCCACATCAAAAGCATTCAATAATCCAACTCAAAAGAAGAAAGAAGAAAATACGAAGAAAATGCAAGTAGGCACCACATATTGATCTGTTCTTCACCCAATCTGCACACTGATTCTTTAAAGGAAAGAAAAACGACAGCTAGGAAATAAATGAAAGCTTGAGTGACATTATTGTGTAAACCAACCAGTCTTCTTAAGTGTAACCTTGGGCATCCGGAGTCGGAGGAGAAGGAAACTAAGAGGAAATTCACTTTTGTTTCGACAAGAACAAATGGTATTGCCCTCTTTGTTGATGATTTTGATGTCTGTTGCTGGTGGTTGGCATGGTAGCTCTTATTCTCTAAAAGAATTCGGCGAAATAAACAATAGAAAAGGGTTAAAACGCAAATGGTATGAAAATAAAAAGTTGTTGTGTTGTGCAACAACGTCATCATCATCAATGAAAGTTCTACGCGTTTCCCTTTTCAAAGTTTTCTTTCTTACTTGAACAATTAAGGGCAACTGTGAAGTTAATTAAATGGGAGAGAGCATACAGTCAAAGTCTATATATATATGGCTCTCTACTTTTCATTCAAGTGCTCTTGCTATTTTCTAGACATAATTGTACTAACAAAAGAAGAATGGAAAAAATCGGAAAAGTTATTTTGAATTCTTCAAATAAATGTATTGTGACTTTCCCTCGGAAACGCAGACTAGTGTAGTAGAGTGTCACCAAAGTGGAGGGAATGAGGGAGCAGAAACAAGTAAACAAGTTGCTATTTGTCCTTGTCGCAAGCAGTCATTTTGATTACTTTGAAAATCCCTTCTAATTTTAACCTTTAAGAGGCAATTGTAGAAATTGAGGTTATATTCCCTCCGGGGAGAATTACTCTAAAGTTGAGAGAGAGAGAAAAGAAAAGTAGCAAAATGTGAAGAATTTTTTGTGAAGAGAATTTCCCCCCTCGCATTCGTATTGTATATATTGTTCA
Organism: Willowsia nigromaculata; assembly: GCA_034700605.1. Taxonomy (NCBI): domain Eukaryota; kingdom Metazoa; phylum Arthropoda; class Collembola; order Entomobryomorpha; family Entomobryidae; genus Willowsia; species Willowsia nigromaculata. Next base: position 6,769 of record JAQIXX010001801.1, on the reverse strand, counting down.
ATTTTCTCCAGCCTACATTGTGCTCACTTTCTCATCTAAAGTTAGATGATTATACAGGCCTGAGTAACACTTTTGGTGTTGCCTTCTCTCGCCTCCTGCCCTTGTTGTTAGTTGGCTCACTTTATACTTCTACTTAATTCCACTTTCCTGAAGGGAGAGATACAAACGAGGGAAAGCACACATACTGTGTCTGTATGTGTGCATTGCTCAACAGAGCAAAGTTTTCACTCAATTTGTGGTGGTGGCTGGTACCAGAACGGAAGAAGAGGAGCTTGTAAGCAGCAGTACCTCTACAAATTGTATTCCCTGCTGCTCTCCTTCACTTCGTCTCCCTTCCCTACCTGCCACCAATACAACCACTGCCCCTGTAGCATTACCTACAGATAAATAATTGAAGTGATCTACTCAAGTAAATCTAACGGTGAAAGTAATATGCCTCTTCTACTTCTCTAAATCGAGTCAACTCAACCGACCAGCTAGAGAAAGTATGTGGATACCTATAGAGAGACATGTGTGTTTACTTCATTTACTTTCTCCCCACAATTTTCGTCCTCCTACTCCGCCACCACCACCCTTTCGCCACAAGGGAAAGCACACCTTGACTAGAGAATAGGACAACATTAATTAAATATTGGAAATTGTAGAGAAGAATGAAGTTGGGAGGAGAAGGTGTAATAAGTGTGGCATCTCCTTCCGACTTTCCCTCCATCACAGTACACCCTCTGATGTTTTATTTATGCACACATAGTTTGCTTATTTCAAACTCCTTGAACTGTGTAAGTGTATGACTGTTCACCGGTAAATTAAATACTTTACTAGGCAAGTAATATAATATGAAATATGTAAGCGATTTACCCTTCATAAGCTGGTGTGTATGAGATCGGCATGTATTTATTGTTATTTTCTGTTTTAAAAGGAATCCTACACTCTAGTCATTTAATTAACAATGGAAAATAATCCCTTTCTTCTTTTCATGAATGTTTGACTTCCCGTTAATTTATTAATTATTTAATTGCACAACGACTCCCCTCTCTCTCCACACACTGGAAGTCCTCTGATGAAACTGTGCTGATGGCTGAATTGCTTTATGTCACACCACACATTATACTGGAGGAAGTGAACGACACAACTGAACTCATAAACAGACTCAAGTGAAATCAAAGTCAAATTCCCTTCATTCGCATCGTCTCTTCCTTTTTGCTCTGAAACAGAGATAGCGTTTCCATTAGATACAATCCAAAACTTAGCATGGTATAGCGGCTCGGGTATTTTATCTCGTTAACATTGTTATATTATTGTTTTCAGCACATTAGCCTCATTAACGATTTAAACTACACTTTCATGTTTTGGGGGCAAGATGAGAACCTTTTTGTGGTTATTCGTACAAAACAATAATCTACAAGAATTGAACACTTCAGAAAATTGGATATTATTTCTTGCTGTTTATAAGTTCCTTCTTGCTAATTGGCTTTACTGAAATATTTGAATGAGAAGAACATTGATCGCGTTCTTGTGACTGCCTATTTCTATAGTAGACATGCTTATATCCAGCATACGTAATACGTATATGTAGGTATACTTTTCTGATCCTATTGTCAAGTTGTTTGCTTTGTTGTTGTGACATCCATCTGTCGTACTTGTAAGATGTTTCTTTGAAAAGTAGGTAATCTCATTCACATATGCTCCTTTTGTCCGCTTTCGCTTCCATCATACACCCTTTACATTGTGTCGGTTCAAGGATATGCCATGCCGGTGTTAGGAAGGGAGTATATAAAATTGGATACCTAATCTTTAGGAAATCTAGAAGATCAAAGGAAACCATAACACCACAACTGTTGTTCCATTATTATTGCTTTTTCTTTAGTCCTCGGCGTACATAGTTTGTTAATCGAAGATGTAAGTGTACACATGCCTTATTATAATCATTGCATTAGTTATGACACCTATGAGCAAATAAGCATTTCATGGTTTCCTCACAACATCACAATATATACCTAATTGGTGTTCTCTATAATTATATACTTTATTTCTTATTGTCGTTTGCTTTTTCATAATCCCATGAGAAAATCCCACGAAAAGAACATCTTCTGGCCTCGATTGTTCTAGACGATCTCAAATGATTGGAAAAAATAAGTCATTTTAAAGTTTCCTACTTGGCTTACTATTTGGAAGAAAAAAAGATGCGATTATCATTGTCATTCTCTGATCCAAAAAAACGCTTCCGTAGCCGACCCCATGCAATGTCCCTTACAATTTCCAGTGTTTTTGACAGGAGCAGCGAAAAGACTGGATGCAGACTTGTTTTGGAGCACGCTGTTCTCTTCCCCACTGAGCGAATTCCCCCTACTTTCTCTTCCCCCGTTTATATTTCTTTTTTACTTCTGCTTTCTCTCTCTCTCGGATCCCGGCTTTTATCTTTCTTTCTGCTTTCCTTTGCCTTCTTAAGTAGCCAAGTGTACAGCGTACACACACACTTGTGCATTGTACACATTCAAAAAACAAAAGCATTTTCTCAAAAGGAAAAGCTAGATAAGAGGACAGACAAAAGGTTAGATTTTCGTTCTTGTTTTTCTGACTCGAAAAAAAAATTCAAGAGAAATTGAAAAATAGATAAGACGGAGAAAAATCCGACTACTCTCGTCTCTCATCTTGGTTCTTGATACTCCAGTTTGTGAGCAACCTTGTATCGCCTGAAGGGAGAACGAGGAAACTGTTCTTTGATAGACTTGTAATGATCTACCGATGTATACGCCAGTTTATTTACGTCATGGTAATACGCTTGCAGCCTGCATGAGTCTTTTTTGAGTCGACAGTCGACACACAAACAACATCTTGTAGGAGAAGAGTGGCAGCCAAGCCAACACGGATTGTGTTGCTACAGTATTTTCTTTCGGTTCCGTTTGGCATCTAGGTTAGCTGTATATACATAGGAACCGGCTAGCAAATTTAGAGTAAATATATTTGTGTTGCCACTGAAACAAATTGGTGAAAGCAGGTTCGAAAAAGAAAAAAGAGCAATATTAGAGGACAAACATTAATTGGTAATTAGAAAGATTATGGAGCTTAAGTGGACATTTAAATGGGCCAGGTTGTGAGTATAATTTCTCTTTGTATATTCGTGAAAAAAAACACAGTAAAATTGGGCTCATTTCCACGCGCAAATTTTCCTTTTCACAATAACCAAAACTTTACAACCGTCACAGTCTATTTAGTGCCTGAAATGAGTAATTTTAATTATACTAAAAGGGGAAATGGTACAGCAATAAATCTTGTTTTTCTCTCGCTCTTTCTCTCTCTCTCTCTCTCTCTTTCCAAAATAGTAAACTTATTTTGAATACAAATGGAACATGAACTGTGCTGCAAGAGAAATTGCATAAATGTTTGCCCATATATTTCTGATTTTGTGAATGGAGCTGTAAAGCAGCCAGCTGCAAACTTACAAACAAGTCGCATCTGATCTCTCTGGAGAAAGTGACAATTTTAAAAATTTGTGTGCCAACATATACAGAAGGCGAATGCAATAGTGTGAAGTGCATATATGATTCGTGTAAAAACACATGCTCTTGTTCCCGTCCTTGTTCTTCTTTCAAACTTTCTTATCCGCTCATCGAAATTTCGCCTAAAAAGAGGTATTATTATGCACTCTACCACCACCCGTCTCTTCACATGGAGTCCATGTGAGAGAGTTTATGGGAGAGGGGAAAAGGCCAGAAGAGAGATTGTGACAGCCTAATTTCCAAAGTGAGTTTGGCTGTTTTGGCACTTGCTACACTTTTCTATAGATTGGATTTCTAGCAGAAAGGTTTCAGATGGAATCAGATTCTCGAATTGGATAAGTATCCTTGTTTTCTATTTGTTGGAAAAATATCAGCAAAACATGGAACGGTAATACAAGTTTTTGAACACTTGTAATTCTGGATTGCACCTTCAAAACTTATTCATCATTTACATACCCAATACCCATGGATATAAAGCTGTGTAACTGCACATGCGCATCTAACCATTCAACAAGTAGAAGGGCATTCAGTTTTGAGTGAAAAGGCATACAAAGGTTCAATTCAGAAACAAATTCCTCCAAAGCTCTTTGCACTCCTACTCACGACTTTTTAGAATCTACATGCTCCTTTGCACGAATTAAATGAGAAATGAGAATAGTTATCTTAAATTTCAACATGTGAGCAAACGAAACATGAAGAGAGAAAAGATAGAAGTACGCTCCTACCACAGGTGAAATACGAATATAGGGCTAAAAAATCGGCTACCGCAGTTTGCTGCTTCTCCTTTTAGGATGGAAAAGGTGAAAACTCTTCCTCTGGTTCTGTCTAGATAAAGCGTGTCGGCAGAGGAAAAGAAGAATTACACTCATAAAATCATAATAGGAGATACATAAGTGTCTTCGTATATCTTAGAGCCATGGTCCTCCACTTTCTCCTTGTCCTGTAATTCTGCAACATGCATTGGCAGGATGATGATGGTGGTGGGAGTGGTGGTGTTGGTAAGCAATAATAATCTATCAACACAAGATTCTCATGAAACCATTTCCACTTTATCATTTATGCATGACATGGCCATTAGGGTTTTCCCCTTCTCTCTCTTTCTCCCTCACTTTCTCTGTTCCTTCTATTCCACGTAACTCGAAACATTACCTACTTTACCAAATGTCTTTCTGCACATTTTAGGCGAGACGAGGAACAGCGATGAAAATTCGACTCCTGGCACGTTTATAAATTGTTTTGCAAAAAAATTCCTAGTGAGTCAAGTCATGGTCGGTTTCCTCCTTCCCTCTCTTTCTTCTCCTATATTCATAATAAATAGCTCCAGGGTCAAAACAGCAAAAGGAACTTCCTTTAATTTTTCTTATTTTTCTCTCCAAGTTACATCAAGGAAATAAGTGTACGTGGAATTAGATGGTTGTACCCATTATAAATGCTTACAGCGCAGCCTTTAATATGTATTACATTAAACAACAATGCTAGCCAGTTTAGTTTGTAAAAAATGAGCAAATATTCTAGTAGACTTGCTCTGTTGATGAATAGTCCTTTCCCTGGCAATTTTTTTTGGTAGATGAGGATGTGCAGAAGTGAAAAAAGTTTTTGTGTGTGTGTGCCTGTGTATATTTTTTGTTTCTTTTGTTTCCTCCTTTGGAGTTTCACTTGATTCCTTTTTTCATTTCCACTTCTTGCATCCTTTACGAAGTATTCATTCATTTCAGTTGATTCCCTCTTTCTCTCTGCCTTTCTTTTTTGCACACTTCACACACGCTTCTTTCAGTGGAAATGGGCTGCGTGTGAACGGAGAAATGAAGCACTTGAGTGGATGCATGAGAACGAGTATGTGTGCCTCTGTGTTTTTATGGAAGAGACACAAAATCTAGTTTGCGGCTGATTTAGCTTACTTGGAAAGCTGATTGGAAGTGTAGGTGGGAGAAAATGGATGAAAAAAGAATGAGTGAAGTTTGAAACAAGGTAAATTCCCTTTCATCTTTTTTCACTTTATTTTACACTGAAATTTTTGGGTACGTACTTACACACCACTTGTGTAAGTGGTGACGCCCACAATTTTTTCAGGATTTTATTGAAACCGGCAGTTGGTCTTCAGTCAAAATTGTTAATTTTGTTTTTAATTTTAGTAAAATTTCGATTTACCCAATAATTCTGGAGAACTTGGCGGCAGAAATAATAAGTAACGTAACCAGACATTACTTCAAGTCCAGCCAAACATTAATCATCGCCATATGCCACCCACATAAACCAAACACCGCAGACGACCTCACTTTCCCTAAACTTTTCCTCTTTGCATTTGTAATTCACCTTCAACTTTTCAAGCCAGATATGAACTAGTTTATTTTATTGAGGTGGTAATGATTGATTATTAACGCTTACAAAATAACTTGAGAAACTTTTTGCATTTCCATTTCCACACTTCCACAACTACCTATAAAAACACCAACATTCATCCTACGGTATGCCCTTATGCTGACTTACAATTCCAAATAACAATGACTGTTCTTAATGATTTCATATTCACCTGATCTTCCCCAAGTTTCCTCTAGCATGGATCATCATCATCATCATGATTCTATTTGTCCAAGTGTTTAAAAAATGTGAGCACTCCATTCATACAAATTCAACAACAAATCACACTCTGATTATACTAGAAAGCTTCTAGAGAGCCTAGTGAATCCTTCCCGGATGACAATAAAATGTCAGGAAAAGCAAGCATTGAAACTTTTCCGTGTATACAGAAACACTCAAAACTCTCAGGCAGTGGTGCACATCATTGCATCCCCATATCTTCAAGCATCCTTTTAAGCTTATAACATCAGGTATGTAGACAAGACAACGGATGCACTTATTCATCCTCATCTGCATTTTATTTTCTCCTCCAATTTAATCAACTACCTCCCTCCGTCTTATATTGACATAGTCTCAGTCGTACATTATCTTTTACCCCGCTTGTTTGTTTCATCTTTTCCAATTTTCTATCTACAATCTACACACTTTCCCGTCTTCTTCAGACTCTAATGAACCGTTATTATTATTATCCTTTGTCTGTGCCTTTTAAGCTGACTACAAACAACCAGTTGAATGGGCGTCTTTTATAGGTGAAGAAAGCCAGTGAAATGAAGAAACGAGTCATATTATTACATACCGTAAAATCCCAAATAGACGCCCTGTCCTGAATACGCGCCCCTTCCCTATAGACGCCCCGGCGTCTACTAAATAAAAAGTCGACGGAGCACTTTAAACGCCCCCCTCTAATACGCGCC
>JAQIXX010001800.1:0-29842 GCA_034700605.1 Willowsia nigromaculata | reverse complement strand
AGCTTATAAAGATAGCAACCCATACCCTACGAAGTCATTATGCTTTTTCTGCGTTTTATGCTTTTGGGTCGCTCTAGTCATCATCATGAGTTCTTTGTATGAGACAGCAAATCTTGATGCATTTATGCAACCAGAGTTATTCTAAGTTAACCTTTCGTTTCTACTTTTTATCCATATTGATGAAATCAATTGAAAATGAAGTCGGTTTTAAGTTTAGCTTTCATAATTGGTGTACTCCAACTCTCATTAACAAATGCAGATCCAGAATGTACTGACAGGTGTCCTAACGAGTATGATCCCGTCTGTGCGACGGACGGTCTTACGTATTGGGACACATGTGTTGCCAAATGCTACGGTAAGGTACTTTTAAATTTATGATTTTACATATGTATGTGTTAAGCACTCTTTTGTCATGTTTTGAATAAATTTAGGAGCTACAGTCTCACACGAAGGTCCGTGTGAAGCCACCTCCTAGTCCTGCCTGATAAGCTTTAATTAGCCTCATCATTCTTAAGTTAAACGAATGCCGTACAAGTGTTGAATATTAACATTAAAATATAGTATTATAAATAAAAAATTGTAGCCAAACAACATACAAAGTTCATATATTTCCTTTTCTTACATTAATTGTGTATTTTTCTAAACAACGTGTTTTCATGTCTACTTTTTTCATACATTTAAACATAATTGTAGTTCCGTAAGAGATTTTTCATAAACCCATCTCACATTTGACAACATAAGCACTCATATATATCTTTCGCAAACTTCTACAAGAATTGGAATACTTTCGAGCGCATAGACCTACTGCCGACGCTGTTGTTATGTAATAACTGCCAACTAACCTCAGAATTTTGCACTAAACAAATAATCTTGCATAATACGGCAAAAACATTTATTTTTCAAAAAAAATTTCGCAAATTTTAGAACTGTACCGCAACAAAAACATTTTGAGTTTGAATATGAAGTCATTTATGTGCTGCAATTTTATGAATGCGATAATCCAGCTTTCCATAGCAATATCGCAAGAGGTTCCCGGGATAAGCATCTTAGATTTGATAAACCTTATTGCCTAACATTTTCATAGCTCATTATCATAAGGTAGTAGCAGAGGTTCATATTTAGATTTGAATGATTTATGGGGCGGAAGTTGACAACGTTTGGGTGAGCCACCAGAATATTTGGATTATAGATTAGGACAAAAATGCAATGAAAGTCTCCTTTTCAATACTTTGACAAATTGGAATATAGAACAAATATTTTCTATTAATTGAATCGTCTCAGAGATATCAAAGATCACTTACTCGTTCGATGTATAAAGCCTGTTAAAATATTTTCTATTTATAAATTCAAGTGAGCATTTGATGACATCTCAAATTCGTATTTCCTCATATTCATAAATTTCAGTGAGAAGAGCACTTCATTGATTCCATCGCATATTGATATGATATCCATAAAGGGTCGCAAATTAGCTGATGCAAAAATTTCGGCTCATGCGTCATGCTTAAGCTTTAGAAACCTATTTCCAAACAATTCTTGTGGCAAATGAACGTCATTGAACTCATTGTATACACAAGGAATACCTATTAAGATTCAAAATTTTAGCTGATGCAAGAACTCATCCTAAAACGTCATGCTTAAACTTAAGAAACTCATTGGCTTCAAAATAATCGGAAAATTTTGACCCCAAAACAACTCTTGCGAAATTCCCAGAAAATTTGTGCAATGTCTTCCGCATTCCTTTGAGTTCCCATGTTCGAAAATGCAACTGTTGCCAAATATTTTTATTACCTATTGTTCTAAAATTGGAAAGTTATTTTATTTCTTTAGTATAAAACGAGCTTCAAATCTTCTTCCCAAGCTAGTGTTTTGAAACCGCAAAATTTAAAATTTGTTTTAAAGTTTGAAATATTTACGTTTCCGAAGGAAGATCATCAATCTTTTTTTTGAAATGGGACGAATTTCAAAGAGCTTTCTTCTCGTAGCCACCTGTCTGGTTCTGCAGCTGGTTTTGGTTAAACCAGGACTCGCGGCTCCACAAGAAGGCGAAGTAAGTGGAGACTTCGGAGGAGGAGGTGAAGGTGAATTTGGCGCAGGAGCAGAAGGGGGTGGAGGAGGCAATGCTGAAGCAGGTGGAGGAGGCGAGGCAGGAGGCAATGGTGAAGCAGGCGGTGGTGGGGAGGGAGGTGGTGGTATCTCCATTCAGTTCGGAAAATAAAATTCGGAAGATGAGGTTACAGTTGTTACGCAAAATTGCAGGTAATCTAAATAATATACTTCTTATGTCATTGCTCAAGTTATTTTGAATATTTTGAAAATCTAACTCTTTTATTTAAAAAATTACAGATGTCAAGCAAAGACAGCCACCAATGAAGACCTAATATTGGAAATATGCTTATATATGTCATGTTAACATCTACTTTCCGTTTAATATCTGCAAAATACGTAATAACAGTTGTTTTTGTTTGAATAAAATGATTATTTTAAAATGCACTAGAACAGTTTGTTTTAGAATATTGAATTTCAATACACACGTTGCCTTTTATAAAATTTACCTACATTTTAATCATAAAATTTCCATACAACTTGATCTAAAGAACTTTTTCGTGTTTGGGATAATATCTCCTTTAAAATCTATTTTCTTGCATATCTGATTACCCTGATATATTTTGGGCTTTAAAATAATCTGAAGATTTGGACTGCCAAAAATCTCTTACAAAATTCCGCGAAAAGTATTCATATATTATTTGCATTCATTTGAGTTGCCATTTAGGAAAGTAAAACTTTTTAAAAATTGTTTTATTTCCTGTTGTTCTAAAAGTGGAAAGGGCTTTTGTCTTGTATGTCAAGTATGAAATAACTTGTAAATATTCTTACCATAGTAATGTTTTGGAAACACTGAAGTTTTAGAATTTTTGTTCCAAATTGGGATATTTAGGTTTTCAAGGAGGATCGTCAATCAAATCTTTGAAATGGGGCGGATTTCAAAGAGTCTTCTAATCGTAGCCATTTGCCTGGTTCTGCAGCTGGTTTTGGTTAAACCAGGCCTCGCGTCTCCTCAAGAAGGCAAAGTAGGTGGTGATTTTGGAGCAGGTGGTGGATTTGGAGGAGGGCAAGGAGGAGGCAATGGTGAGTTTGGAGAGGGAGGGGAGATGGGGAGGGAGGAGGCAATGCTGGAGCAGGTGGAGGTGGAGAAGGAGGAGACAATGGTGGAGCAGGTGGAGGTATGACCATAATGGTCGGAAAATAAAATTCGAATGATAAAGCTACAGTTTTTAAGTAAAATTGCAGGTAGTCTAAAATTTATACTTCCAATGACATAGCATTAGTTATTTTAAATATTTTGAAAACCTAACTAATTTTTACGAAAATTATAGATGTCAAGCAAGGATAACCACCAGCAACCTGTTATTATTGGAAATATCTTTATACTTCTCATCTTAACATCAACTTCCTGTTTGGTATTTATAAAATATGTAATTCCAGGTGTTTTGATATGAATAAAACCATTTTTTTAAATGCACTAAACATCCACTCTATTAGAATATTTAATTGTAATTTCAAGTTCTTACAAGATTCATCGATATTTGGGATCAAAGGATTTTCATATAATCTAATTAATTGTTTTTTACATGTGGCACATAAAAGTTGCAAAAAAAGATATAAATTAGATTATTTTATTGCACAACTGACCTTGCTCGTACATATTGTTTGAAATAGATTCTAGTTGAGGGAGTTTTGACAAAATTTCAGACCTTTTAGTTTACAAATATATTTTATTTCCCCCATATACAAAACTAATAATACATTAACTAATAATTCAGGAGCTTCAGTAAATATTTTGCCTCAAATACATTATGAAATTAATCTTAGGTATAATAACCGGTGTTCTACTTTTCCAGACTTTAGTAGCTCCTGGAATGTCAATCCCACAAGATGATGATAACTCATCGCGCATTCCAAGGGCAGGTGTGGATTGTGGCTGTGAGGACCCTGTGGGCGTAATCGTCTGCGGAAAGGACGGAAATACGTACCAACTGTGTGAAGCAGTTTGCAAGAGTATGACACAAATTATGCATCTATTTCATAAGATATTTAAGAGCACTTTGTATCTACTTTTTTCCCCTTTAGGAATTGAAGTTGAAAAAATTGGATCGTGCTGAAGATACTCACCAACAGTATTGAGTTTTAAGCAATTTGATACGCTGTTTGTAAATAGTATGAATTTATTTATAAAAATTTGTTTGCATAAATACAATAAAATTTCAGATTTTTTCAGTAAAATTACTTAGTCGTTCCCTGGGTTGTCATCATTTATATGGCTTATTTCACAGTATGAGGAAAATTATTTACAAAGGAATTGTTTTCAATCGTCAAAAAGAAATAAATTCAGGAATACTCCAGTCTCTTGCATGGATTACTGATATTGCAACATTGACAAATAATTTTGACTAGAGATGGGTTAATCTCATTTGTACAAATACGTATGCAATAAAACGCACACAGCCACATTTTCCAAAAAAATATAATAAATTCTGAGAAATATCTGTTGCAAAACCATTTCCATTGTTCTGAATCCGTGAAATGTTATTGCACAACTGGCCTTGTTCCTACAAATTACTTAAAATAGCTTATACGTGAGAGAGGCAGGATAAAATTTATAGCCTTTTAGTTTACAAATTAAAGTTTCATTTTACCTAATCTATTCAACTTACAATTCAGAAGCCTTAACACATATTTTACATCAAATCTATAATGAAACTATTCGTAAGTATGATAATCGGCGTTCTGCTTTTCCAGAGTTTAGTTGCTCCTGGAATGTCAGTCCCGCAAGGTGATGGGGAGGATTGTGGCTGCGAGGACCCGGTGGGCGTAATCGTCTGCGGAAAGGACGGCAATACGTACCAATTTTGTGAAGCAGTTTGCAAAAGTATGAATTTATTTTATAAGGTATTTTACAAGACTTCATATGTATTTTTCCTATTCCAGAAATTGAAATTGACAAACTTGGACCCTGTTGACGATATCCACCGCCAGAAATGATTTATTTTGCAATTTGCAAAGTTACTTTGTTTAGAACTTGAATAAAGCATGAGATTTGATAAACACCAAAATACTTCATAACAGATAATTTTACTTCACAAAAAATACTAAAGCTCTTTTAGCAAAGTGTCACCTTAGCAAGATGCCAAATGTCACATGAAATAAATTAAGACAACAACTCCAACAAGCTCTCACCACAAACAATTATCACGCTCATGTAAAACTGCTGAACAGGTTCTCTAAAAATAACACGGAAAAGCAACGGGATTACTCTGATATTTTCGTCTCTCACATGCGGAAAGCGAAGGACGAAAACAACATACACTTAAGAATAATAATAAGATGCATCTCTAGAAAGTGGACAAACCGGGTCTCTAAAACCAGGGATAACTCCAAACACGCAAAAAATGCAGACTACCTATCCAAAAAAGCTCAAAGCAAAACTCATAATTTCGGTGAACATTTTTGACAACAATTTTAATGGACTTTTAAGTAGATTTTAGCTAGAGTCCAGTCTGTTAACAAGTTCTGATCAAAATCAATGTTGAACTTTACAGGAGAAGTAAGATCAACAAAAATAAATATAAATCAATTTGATGAGCAAGTTGTGTCATGTTCAAAATCCCTATCAAACCGAAATACAATTTTAAGCATCTTGCTTCACCCTAACGTCTGCATCTAAAACCCCAAATAAATAAAACGGATCACCGGCGAGACATCAAAATCAATTTATTTTTTTACTGTTTATCTTAATCCTCCTTTTCTCTTATCAATAGTAACGGTAACATGTAGACAATGACAATAAAAATTTAAAGCTCGTTACACGACCGAAAAAAGTCAATAAAACGAAGTCACATTTTTGCAATCATTTTTTGCAAGTTTTGCTCTATTGTCTAAATTTTTGCAAATGACCTTTCTAAACCAAAATATATTGAAATAAGCTGTGTAACATGTAGTCCAGAATATAGCAAACGGCGTCTATGTTCAAATTACGTGATATTTTTTTGGGTTTGATCTTTCCCTTTGAAAAATGTGACCGATGACCGATCTGAAGAATGGAACCGGTAAACATATTTTTTCTGCTAATTCCTCACAAAAGGGAAACACGAGTGGTACCTTTGACCTTTACTAAACTTTTTACAGATGTTCATATTCGCCATAGGCCAAAAATGTGTGTCTTCCTCCTAATGGCAAATATTGTGATTGCTTGTGTGTGTGTCGGTGATGATGATGGTACGGTACATTAATGACTTGGTTTGTTTTCCTTTTGATCAGCGTGATGAGCAGAAAAAAATGATCCATTGCAAATCATTCTATGTCCACTAATGATGTAATAAAAAGTGAGAAACAGGACTTTGGCACTTGGGGTGATGACGATGAGCAAAATATGATGAGCAGGTAGCCTTAGAATATTTTGTGGATACGTCATCATTAGAAAAAAAATTATCTTAGTTTATTTCCCTGGGCATATTATGATGAGCAGTTCATTCGGTCCATTCTAGAGCTCGGGGATGCAAAAAAAATTTGAATCCCAGGTTACCCCAAACGGAAATATTTCTCCTTGATGGCGTCACAATTAAATATTGTCGTATTTTTATAACCGCAAATCTATCAGGATGAAGAAGACCAAGACGAAGTGTTTTGCTTTCATCTTCTTTTGCGAATTGATTCTGTGGCTTATTGATTGAAGGATATTTGCAGAATTTTTTATTTCATATGGTCCTTCTAGACAGGTTACGGTTGGTTGGATGGATAAGTGGTTGGTCAGCGAATGTTTTGAACCTGACCACACAATGGAGTCTCTCTGTTGGGCTCTGAAACTGTGACGATGTTTTTATGAAGATGAGTGCCTAAAGAGAGTCAGGCATTTATTAGTAGTTTTATTGCTATTTTTACAGCCTCATCCTGGCAGTGGCCAGAGATAATAAACTATAAAAAAATGTGGAGAAGACATAAACAATATTTTTCCTTGGTGGTATGTTGGTATGCAGCAGGTAGGGATCTCCCTGTTTTTAAATTGGTCACGCACTAATGTATAACATTGTATTATCTTTGGGAAATCAATAGAAGATGTGAAGGTAGTAAAAAAATAAAATGAATAGTTAAAGATTTTATGGATTTATTTTAAGGACATGAAAATATTTGATCGAAGGCGCAAGATTATTTCGTAGTGGGGCTTTAAAGCTTATCAAAATTTTCAAATCTGATGGGTTTTGTTCCATGTCCGGTCTGAAATCGTGAAACAATCAATATTTGGACTATTCCAGTAAGCAGTTTTAAATGAACAAAGAAGCTATTAATGTACGTGGCGTTCTATTGTTTCAAAATATTACAAAATTCTAAAATTTTAAGACTTATGCCACGATTTTGTCACTAAAATAAAAAGTTTACTTCGTAATTCCTATAAAATATTTTGAAAATGCCACACAAAGCTCACCGCAATAAAAATTTCATAATCTTTAAAGCTTTTAGAGCTGCAATAAGGAAATTACATAAACTGTTGCACATCCCGACATAAAATGCAGTCGTGCATCATGCGCGTCCCATTTCAAATCCTAAATATTCCGTCATAGTGGAAGATTCCACCTCACACAATATTTTATCACGTTTCCCCATCATCACCACCAAAAAATACTACTTTATATTGTTAGCCCATCAAAATCAATAAAACAAAAAGGATCAAATCTTTAATTCAATGTCAATGTCAAAAACACGAAAACAATTTTATATCCACCCATTGTTTACTTTAGCATCAAAATTTTTGCATAGTCTTCTCCTAATTGAAATTACAGGTGAAAAAAAATGTGCACAAAAATTCTCCACTTTTATTGTTCTTTTTTTCTGACTTTTAATGCCGCCGGTTTTACACCAGCGTGAAGATCTCTCAGAAGATCATGGTAGATGGTCAGCTTATTTGATTTTGATTACAGGTTTTCAAGTTCAAGTGTGACCAGGAGAAAAAATTTTCAGATGCGAGATATATTCTGAAATTGAATTCTGAAGCTCAACAATCAAATCACTCGCAACACAGCAGCAGCACAGAAAAAAAGTAACGGTAAAAATTCTTCTTTTACTCTAGATTATACGAATCCCATATGCCGGACGCCAGCCCAGTGAAGACCTTGATCTTGTTGACCTTCGCCGAAATCCAATCCACACAAGTAATCACCATCATCTTCTTTTCGACGGTGACGACGAACTCAACAATGAAGCGTCATCTTTGAATAGCCGCAAGGCAGATTGATTGTTAATCAACAGAGAATATTTTTTCTATGTGCAGATGGAAGTATAAATATAGTAATTTGGGAAGATGATTTGGGAGCTATTAATGACTGATGAGTTGGAAGAAAATGGAGCAGAATATTTTTATGCAAAATATCACTTAAAACTGATCATTATTACGGGATTTTGGTTTTGCTTGACGCCACATATCAAAAATATATAGGGCGTATATTTTCAAATGCAAAAGTTATATTTTTGGTGTCATGTGACCTTGCAAATTGTTTTATTTGAAGATCAATAAAATGAGCGTGTTCACAAGATCCGGTTGTCCCGTTTTTGATTTCGAGAGCGATTGGGTTTCTTTGAAAAGGGCAGTCTGGAGCCAGCATGGCGTTCAGTGAAATCTGATGATGGTCATTTTTTGAGATGAATATGTAATCAGAATGAAATTTTGAGCGCAGCGGGAGCACTCCCGAAGTAAAAGAAAAAAAACCTTATTAATTGTTGATTATATAGTGGCTCTGCTAACAATCAGTTTTTTTAGGTTGAATGCAAAAATGAGTAATTAGTCGAGGTAGTCAAACAAGTTGTGTAGGAATAAAATGTGTGGACTACTCCTCCACCACCTTCGCCAAAACAATTATTATATAATCTCAGATTATACCGCATGGTTTTTTGTTGAGAGCATGGCACTTCGTTGCACGGAATTTGTAGAAGCCGAGCAAGTTTTGTGAATGTAAATTTTGGGAAGGATATCAAAGCACCAACTTGCATCAAAATTTTAAATATTTGCAAATGAAGGAAGGAAGGCGCCACTGTGTCGACTAGCCTAGAAATGAAGCCAGCTAGAGATGCAAATATTTTAATATTTGATTCGTGGGGTTACCCACAGCTCAATTAAAAATTTCATTGCAAATCTTTCCGATAAAAAAATTATGAACTGCGATAAACACAGTCAAATATACAATTATTATGGAGACATGATACCTTCAGATCTCTGATAAGTGGTGCTTATCTCAAGCTATCAAATATTTTGACAATTTACAATTTACTACACACGCATTTTAGTAAACCTTATGATTAGTAAAAAACCTTTTCTTGTTGAAAATGCTAACAACCCGGATGACAAGATTTAATTGGGATTTGATTGGGATTTTATTGAATGATGAGTTGGTTGACCAATTCGCTAAGAGACAGAGGTGCAATTTGCAATTTATTAGAGATCCAATGAAATAAAAGTTTATCTTTTCAACGAAAATGTTTCAATTGATTGATAAGCTAATGATAAGCACTTTTTGGTGGCGCCGAAGGAGGAGAAATAAATAGTGTACGGGTTTTTGTTAGTGCAACACAGTCACAGGAAAAAACTAGATATTTATGTAATTTTCGCGGGGAATTGTATTAACAATTAGTTTGAATTAGAGGCTGTAATAATTACTAGTATTTCCATTTATCATCCTGTTTACTCTGCTTATCATATTTGACCATGCACTCCTCTCAATAATAATCATAAATTTTCTCAGGAAACGGGAGAAGCTCTAATTATAATGGAATTAGTGGTCGGGTAATAAATAGGTGCAATTTATAATGTTTAATAGCGTTACTCACAGTGTGTAAATTTTTGAGTATACCTTTTTTGCTGTGTTATCCGAGCTTGTAAGTATTTATATGGATGGGATGAGCTGAAAAGATTGCAGAGCTTCAAGCCTCAGGGCGGCCCCAGGCTATAGGTACGTACGCACTTTTCAAATGTTACTTTAGATATTGAATAATAAGTGGTATTGTGTTTGGAGAGAGGAAAGAAACAAAATGTTACAAGAAATTATAACAGTTATAGTGGCTGGTTGTGATTGCAGAATGCAGGAGAAGCATCTTCCTTTCTAAATATGAGGGATGATCAAGGAAATGAAAAGCAGGGATCCTCAAAAACAATTTTAAAAAATACCAAAATTTTAAAACAAACATTTTAACAACTTTTAACGATTTTTAAATAACATTTTAAACCCTTCTTTGAAGTTGTAAATGAATTTTGTTTAGTTTACAGATAGTTTCTAGAATTTAAAATTTAACAGGAATTTTTAAATTTTACGGAAATTTTAAAACAATTTCAGGGATTTAAAACTTTAAATTTATTTCAAAATTTTACATCGATTTTTTAAATTTGACAAGGACTTTTAAAATTTTCAAGGGATTTTAAAAATTTTACAGGGACTTAAAATTTTCAAGGGATTTCTAAAATTTACAGGGATTTTTATAATTTTACAACAATTTCAAACAATTCTTTTTGAATATTTGAAACATAAAATCAGAAATTTGTGCAATTCAACAGAACAGGACCCCTCCTTTATCAAACTGCAAGAATTTACGTGTCAAAAGATGACAAATCATAAAATCTGCAAGGCCAATGAATTTTAGCGAATTTGCAAATTTTCGTGTTTTTGGTGAAATAAATTTTGTTTCTTAATTGTTTTCATCAATATAATTAGCTATACTCGTGTGTAATTGGCAATATGTGCTCAAATTGTTATGCTTAAAAGCATAATTTTAAAAATTAATGTATTTGAGGGTCACTGTTTTTTCGTAATGCAATAATCCCATTTGCTTTGTTCATATCCATCTGCCTGCACTCACACTCTGCATTTAAAACCAGTCTTAATAATTTTCTCCACCTTCCACTCCTCCATACTTAAAGCTTACATAAGACTCTAAAACTATGTTTCTTCATTAATATTATTGCTTTACAACATGTGTAAAACCCTATCTTCCCATCTATCTCTCTCTCTCACCCAAGTAAACAGGAAAAGCCTCAACAAAACTCAAAACTTGTCTTGCAAATACAACTGCATTGCATATTATTACGTTGCATTCAAAATCTTAAGTAATATATGGGAAGAATCCAATCCAATCCACTCCACTCTCATCTTTTTTTTTACACCGGCTTCGTCCCGTACTCCAACTTTTTCTTACGGTCTTTCTTCTTCTCATTCAAACAAGAGGAAAAATTATTATCAACTGAAGAGATCCCCGTATAAAAAAATTTCCTCTTTCTTTCTTACGCGAGTAAAGTTGTACGTACGATAGTCCGACGTGGTGGAAAAGAGAGATGGACGTTATGCAAGCCGTGTGCATGTAGATCTGCGGTCTGGTCTGGCCTGGTCTGCTGGTCAGGGCCAATGAACTGTGCAGAGGAGCAACAATAACAAGATATTCTTCAAAGAGATTCAGCTACCTGGTCTGGTCTTCTTGCTAATGAGGATGGAGGATGGAAGAAGAAAAAAGAGAGGATGATGATGATACACACCACTACAAAAAGTTGTAAATGCCAAGGTAAAGAGAATGAGCCATGCAACAATCACTTGGATAAAAAAATTATAAAAAACAAACTTGATATTATCTTCCCATTGCAAAAAAAATCTGAGATGTTCGAAGGTGTTTTAAGGCTCGCATGCAAAATCACTATTTGCACAAGAGATAATGTCATATTTACCGAGGATAAATTGTCTGAGTATTTGTTTTAGATAATGACCAGATTGTATGGTTGGTAGATTCAAAAACAAATACTTATTTTAAACAATATTTGGACGAGAATTCAAAATTTTGGTTTTGATAAGATTTCAAATCTGCGAAAATATCCGTTCGTTTACAAAATTCTGACAAATGGCCTTAAAGTATTGGTTTCCTGATTCGCCTCAGAACTTTTTTGGAAATTTTTGTCATTCTGAGAAACAATATCCATAAAATTTTATAGCGTATGATTTGCAGTTGTATAAACCCTTTCAAATAATTTCGTATGAATTTTGCGTTTTTTTTAGTTGCTAATATTTTTTTACCGGATCAATGATCTTCTACGCACTTTTTTTTCATCCTGTCTGCTAGACGATCATGGTGATGACGAGATAATGGTAATCCTCATCAGAAATTTTGTTGGGGTTGCTCGTCCATGTTATTACGCAAGACTTATTCTGCGTAGCAATTAGGCTGGCCATTTTATTAGGTAAAATCCAGCAGGTTTTTGGGAGAGAATCATTATCAGGTAGAGAGGAACATACGCAGTTTTTTGAGGACCCCATAATTAGGAGCAATTTTTCTTTAGAAAAAAACTTCCTCTTTTTTCACCAGGAAGGAACTACGGCTAGGTCAAATCATTCACACATCCTAACAGTCTAAAATATTTGCGTGGTCATCATAGTACAAAGTGTAAAGACGAAAAAAGTGCGTGTAATCAACAAACTGAAGAATTCCTTAAGGTTTTAGCATGCCTCCGGGTTAGGATGATGGGATGAATTTAAAGAAAAATTGTTGGTTTTGCTAGTTAGCACCGAGAATGAGTTTTAATGAGAGACTAGAAAAAAATCTGTGATGAAATGTAAGAGGAAAAATGGTGAACAAACATTGTTTAATCTTTTCATTAAAACCTTCATCACAGTCATCGGTCATCATCAGACTCCCGATGAAATATTTGGGGGCTGAGGTTTTAATGAAGTTCATCAAGGGAGATGGATTTGGGGTGAAAGGGTATTGAACCGAGACGAAATTTTACGGGAGATTATTAAGTGCGTAGATTATTTTGAAATATCACCGCTCGGGTTTTAAAACGCGAAATTATTGAAAATAATTGACCATGTAGGAATCGGCATTGGTTGCGCCAATGTCAAAATAATATGACATGAAGTTAATGGCGAAAACGTGTGCGGACATTGTCTTAGGCAAATTTGCTCGCCAATAAAAATAACCAATAGCAGGTAAATATTAATCCCTAAACTGTCCACAAGCTTATTAATGTGTCATCTTGATTTTTACAACGTTTTGTCATTTCATGGAGAAAAATTAATAGTTTATGTGACAATCCATGAATCCATAATAATATTCCGCGACATTTCTTTAAATCGAGCTTTAAAAGTTGGACTCATCTTCAGGAAATATTATTCATGTCACGATTGCCGTCATCTAACTCCCTAATTTTCTAAATATTTATTATCCACCTTCATTTAATACTGTGACCTTCTCCTTGTCTCAAATATAAAACTTGACGTAAATGAAGCTTAAGAATAACAAATCCCAGATTTTTATCGCAATTACGTGTTATTCCTTCCATATTTTTAGAGGTATCAGTGACGAAACTATCTTTCGGAATAATCACCATTGTGTTTAAACAATAGAGCATAAAATTATATAGAGAATGTAAGCTTTATTGTCATTGTATTATTGTCACCAGAGCGTCACCACACAAAATTCTCTACCCAATGCAAATACATTTTAAAACAAACAACTTACAATGTACTCCCATAATGGACTACGACTATTCATTTGCTTGATTTGTCGTCAAGGTTTCAATTTCATTTCAAATATTCCTGATGCTGATTCCTCGATAAAGAACAAACAATTCTAAGAACAAATGCGACTACAATGATTTCTGTACAAGATTACAGGTAGATATGCTGCATTTGGAATATTTGCAGAGTTTTTGCATAAAATGTAGCCATGTAATTAGCTGAATGACTCGCCTTTTCTATCTATTGGATCATCACTTATAATGAAATATGTGACAGCTAGATTCGTGAGAGAAATTTTTTCAGGCGGAAACAAAATCTTCCCATCGAAAAACACATCTTTCCAACGATGTTACAATAACAAATTTCATAAGAAATCTCTCATCTCTCAATTCATTTGCAGAAATATGTCAATCCAAACAAAGCAGGAAATTCTAGAAGGTCAGAGAATGGCCTTGCTACTCACAAAACTTTTTATTAGAACTTTATGTCATATTTTGTTTCAAAATTGCAACCTAAGAAAAACAACCTGCTAAACAAACAATTAAAAACCATAAAAATCAATGCTACAGCTTGGATTACATAAAAGCTCGTCAAAAAGCCAGCAGAAAAAACGAGCCATTTGAAATGAGCATTCCATAAAAAAACGGTTTATGTTTCAAACAAACAAACAACAGCTTACAAAACAAAAGAAAATATTGTACCGTAGAGAGTCGCCCTGTAAATTGGTCAGGTATTCTGGTTTGTCATGAAAACAAAATTTTTGTCGTTTCCCCCCAGAAAAAAAGTTGTTTACCTGCTTTATAATGAGAAAAACAAACGGTATGAAAAGAAAATACATCACCACTTGTGTTAAAACCAGTGTCCACTCATAATCAAAAGAATTTCCTTCTAAAACATGCAATAAAGCAGCCCTAAAACCATCGCTTTTTCAGATGAGTAATGAGACTTATTTTTTTGTATGGGTGCCACAACAAAAAAAAGTTTTGTGTGTATTTGGTTACATCACAACATGTTTTTTAATGAACGAGGTTTCAGCCTAAAAGCAAAAACATCAATGCTCATCATACGAACAAAGTGCCAAACAACAATGAAGTAATAATAATTCCTGTTCCCCTTTTTTCAAAAGTCTTTTATTGCGAGGTATTTTGCACGCTTTTAAAAGGGAATCATAAATTGGCAAAGTTGCATTTTCTAAAGGACCTTGAACTTGGCATACTTTGAAAAAATAGAAATACACGAGCTCAGTTTAGATTATGTAAAAATATATGAGAAGTTTTAAAGTGAATGACTGTCAAGCTAATGGTTTCTTTTAGGTGGTAGAAGATTGGCAGGTTTTTAACATGAGCATTAAATGTACGTCATTTAGGATACATTTGTAAAAACGTAGGTAGATATATGGTTAATTAATGAGACTGAATTTGAGCTTTGATGCCTCGGGTTATCGTACGCTTTTAAAGTATGGAAATTTCAAAAATGATAAATCTGAATTTCGCACAGTTTCGATGCAATTTACATCTTTTGATTGTTATCAATCATTCGTCAATCTATTTCAAGCTTGGGTAAGCCAGCTTTAAAATTTCAACCAGGCCGATTCCGGTTTTCAGTTCTATTTAAAAAATTCTGAACAACTTTGAATCCGGTACTAAAAATATTCAGTGTATTCCGTCACTCTTCAGAATGAATCTTTCGGTAATCAGCTCATCATCGTAAATCAGAGATTTTTGAAAAATGTGAGTGTAGAACATGCAGAAAAACTGTAAAATAATGAGTTCACATTGTTTATGAGCATCCGTGCCGCTGCTCCTGTCATGTTGGAGTGGTAGTTTGGCTGATGGTCAAGATTTTTGTTTGTAATCAACTGAAATCCAGGATGAAAACAAAAGCAAGTCTTTTATGAGTCATAACACGCACTAGTTGGATAGATATATTAAGAGTGAATCAGTTAGGTACTTTGACATTTTTTTTCAAGTAGATTTTTGCAAACTTAACGTGACGTGCTTACAACCAGTATTACATAATGAGGAATTATTTATGTATTTAGATAGGAAGCGAGAGAACTTGAGAAATAAATGAGTCAACAAACCCGTAATTTAGACCGCAAAAAATTGTATCAATGAATATTTGTATAAAAGGTGAGTAGAGTTATTTTTGCAGTGCAAAAAAAACTAGGGATAAAGTGATATGCAGATGAAAAGGATATGATGGGGATTAACAAGGGAAAAAGTGAGTGGGCAAGGACTCGGAAAAAATTATGAGATGGGAATAAATGGGAGTAAAGAACGGGAAGGAATTTTTATACCGGATTCCTTCTGTCATCCTGGTTTATGATATCTGTGTGAACTGATCATGCGTTTGTTAATGAGCTGAATGAAAACGAGCATGAAAATGAAAGCAAAAAAGGGTTTCTTGTGGTTATTTTTTAGAGGTAGCGATCCGTGATCAAAGTCGCAAAAGCTTTATTTAAAAACACAAGTGGATATAGTGTTTCCTGCAAGTGCATGTTGGCTGCGTACAGATAATTGCAAGCTGTGGGACATCTACCGAGGTAAAAACGAATTACAATAAAATGTTTGTTGTGTTTTTGCCAGTTGGTTGGCATAAAACAGTGCAGGTGGATCAATCCACCGTTGTGTTTGTTTTTCATGATTGAAAGCCTAAAATCTAAACAAAGTGATGCTTCTACATGGAAAAGTTTGATGCCTCGTCTTTGTTCATATTCTTCGGGAGAATTTCATATGAATTTTAAAAAAATGTTTTATTGCTTGTATCAGAAGATTTAATTATAAACTATTCTGCGAATGATCTCACAACAATAAATTACAAATGATAGAAATATCCCAATTAAATATAAATTGAAGACTATTTGTATATTTCCTGTCATTGTTGCTGCCTTAATTTGAGGACGATTTTCAATAAACGAAGAGAAACTTTCACCACCTTGAACAATTTTAAGCCACCAATTCCAAATTCCTGACACGGTGAGTCCACGTAATCGCCAAATCAAAGGTGGATGAACAAGTCCTTTCAATTTGAAGGCAATTGAAGAGTTCAAAAGTCTTTCTGTTCCGACAAATATCTTGTTTGTAGACAGATTTTTCAATAACCTTTTTCTGTATTGATTTGAAACGTGTTGCGGTAAGAAAACTGCGACTTTGTTGCACTTCTGTAGAAATTCAAACAATAAATCGTCTTCTGCTTTGCGCATTTTTCTCTCAACATTTGCAAAATGCTCTTCTGCCCAAGACGTGTTATAAATTTTCCAACTTGGCCAATTCCTGTGTATAATTTTTGTTGAAATATCAGCTAAACTGGGATGAAGTGTAGAATGATTGACAATTTTAAGAACTTCCAAGTAAAGGGGTTCAGATTGCACAAAAATTGAATCATAATTTTTGCTAATCAATTGGTGGCTTTCGTCTTGATATCTTTCAATTGAAATTTTTATACTAGCTTTGATTAATAATTCCCAAGTACTTTCTAACGTAAAATGATCAAACTTGAAAGATTCTGATCTCGCCAGAATAGAGAAATTGTCACGGACCAATTCATCAATTCTTGTGTAAGGTATAAATTTGCGAGGAGTCACTAAATTATAAATATTTGTGTTTTTGTAAGCACTGCTTAAAACAATGCTTGCCAAATACCAGCCGATTATAATATACCGAAAATTATGAATTTCTAATAATCTGTTTCCAAATGGGTTTCCTTGTTCTAACAAACTCTTTAGTATCATGAGCATATAATTTACGTAGCTGCTGTTTTTCAAACATGCAATTTTGTATATTGTATATGCAAGTAATAAGGACGAAATAAAAATACAAAACCAAACTAAGGTTTGGTATACAATAAGCAGTTCGTTATAGACCATATTTTCAAATCCATTATCTCCACCACAGCTAATAAATCTTAAATCCTCGAATATATTAGGAATCGACAGCCAGTATGGTGTTGAATGATTGGTTTCAAATCCTCCTGTATACAAAGTCGTACTAGCAAGTTTTTTAGTAAAATAGTTTCTTGGTATTTCTGTGGACTCACCGTTAGCACATAAAGTTAGGAATTTTGTGCGGTAAGAAACATTTCGCAAGGCTGCCGTCCACATTGATGCGATGCCATGAGCTAGCAAAATTTCAGGAGAAACACTGGTTAAATTGAAGAAAGTGGGTGTGTTTGGGAAAGGAAATAAAGAGCTTCTGCAAAAGTGAAAATAATTTTCTAGTGCTTTTTGAAATTTTGTTTCCCTCCCGTTAAAACCCACATTTAATCGATAAGTGTCAGTGTAGTAGAAAGATCTATAGTCAAGATTTCGGCTAAGCTTTGCTTCAAGTTTTAGTAAGCTCTGATGATTTTCGTGGATTAAATATTGTTTTAAGAAGATGGAAAAATAATTCCCGACGAAATAGCACTTATCTTGTAAGCTGTTCTTGCAACTATGTGGTTTTATCAACGTCAAGAAATGGACATGGTATCTCAATTCTCTCTCAGTGTCTTCTAAAGCCCCTCGAGTATACTCTTCGTTTCCTAAAGTTGTGTGAACCAGCCACCATTTAAGTTTTCTTTGCAAACTTTGTTCTGTTTCATTGAAATAATCTACCAGAATGAAAACTTTGGGGACAACTGATGGTAAATTTCCATAAAATTCGTTGCTTCCTGGAGAACCAGGATAATAAAAAGTTTTCAATGTAGCTGCTCCAATTTTGAAATATTCATTTGGTAACAGTATTGAAGCATGGATTTCACAATTCCAGGGCTTGCTCGTTAAAGAAAGTTTAAAGATATCATGTTGGATGCAAAGGTCTATTGACATGTCAATTCTCGAAAAATCTATGATAAAACTTCTTGAAGATGGTTTGGAACACTCAAACATGATATTGGTACTAGTTATATCTCTAACACTTAGAAATGTGGTATTAATTCCCAGTAATGTTTTGTAAATCCAAATAATGTCGTATTTATATTTTGAATCTGTAAATGTGGAACGGTATTTCGCTTTATTAAACAAAATTGGTACTGCGTGACGTAACGCGATTGGATAATGGAACGGGTATATATTTGCGCCCTTGTAATTGTCGAATAAGACGTGACAGGTTCCATGGAATCTTTTCAAATTTTCAAATATATTATCTAAGTTTAAGGTACTTTGTGGGAGCATGTATGTTGGATTCCGGAATTCGGAATCATCCAGATCTTTCTGAATGATTGGGTGTCGATATTTAAGAAAGATTTTATGACCAAAGTTTTCCCTAAACAGGGTTATTTCAAAAGGGAATAATTTTGGAGGGTATTCTAAGAATTCAGATGCCATCCCAAAATCTAAAACGTAGAAGAATTTCAATAACAAAATATGTGATGTTATTCCCATGCTGCTGTGAAATTTAAAGTGGATTTGATGACAATATGACTTTTTGTACTATAATGAGGGGAAGAGGTGCATTTGCAGTAAAGCTTTTTAAAATGCTATGGTGTAAAATATTTAAAGCACAATTTAATGAACACTTGCTCCAATATTTCAAGAGCTTCTCCAATGTAATGTTGCTAAAAGTGGCACGTTTCAATTAGAATAGATGGACACTGATATATTATGTTTTTCAATGGCTTGTTGGCTCAAGTAGTTCAAGTTATTCTCAGAGTGAATTTCCATTTTGTCCAGAAAATTGCAAAATTGTTGAAGTTTATGTAATATTGAAGTGTAATTTGTTGACCAATTTATCAAAAATATTTCAAGTTTTCTTAATTTACAATAGTATAAGCTGTATCACTTTAATATGAGTTTTGTGCAAGAATCTTGTGTAAAACCTGATGCCCAACATAAATGCCTAAATAGGCTACAAACTTTGCTATTGGGTATGAACATAAATCCAATATGGGATGAGTGACAAAATAAAGAGTATTAATCTTTAGGGTGCTTTATAAACATTAGGCAGAGTGCATGTAATTTAATGTTTTTTAAAGTATTTAAGCTTATACTACATTTTATTAAGCTGATTATTCAGATATCATTAGGTGCATTTTAACTTTTAGTCTACGTACATAATTGACGCCTGATTTACAATAAATCATTTAATTACATGATTAACGCATAAGATCTTAATTCCAGAGAGTTAAAAAGTGGTACTAAAAACATGTAATAAACAATGCACAGTTATTTTACGATTTCCGCTCATATAAAAAAGCAATGAATGTTGATTAAAAATAAATCGGTAAACCATATAATAAAACTTGATATATTGCCAATCGTTTTTTCTTCAAGTTCAAGCAAAGTTGTGTCTCTCTTTACTCAATTCACTGTTCTCTCTGAACACAATATATTATGAAAATCTTTTCAGCGCTAATTGTAGCACTTGCGTTACTGACATCGGCAAGTTTGGTGAGTTGGTGGATTGAACTAAATGATAATTTTGGAAAACGATTTAAAATATTGCAACTGTATTTTTTCTTGTTATGATTGCAGGTCAGTGCCACTTATGAAGGGGCACAGGAAAAGAGCGAGCAAGAAGGCCAGTTCTAAAGGGTGACAGAAACGTATCTTTGTGTGGAGGGAATAGAGATGAGTCCATGTCAGTGGAAATCCGTTAAATAATTTTCAAAAAATTGTGAACATCAACATGATATTGTATCTTAAACAGCGACGGTGAATATCCACAGTTAGTGTAGTTTTTTAAAGAATTGTCAGCTTTTTTACTAATTGAATTTCGACTCGAGTAAATGAAGCGTCCAGGAAATAAATGTACTTTGATTATCTCATATCAGTCACGATGGTTAATAATGACGTGTAACTAATTGCCTATTGTTCCATAAAATATGGATTTCGCTGTAACTTTTTGGATTTGTGTATCTGTATTCTTTTTATTCTTTATGGCAACGAGGAGAATAATTTCCCTTATATTTGTATATTGCATATTTTGAATCATACTAACATTACATTGAAACTCATTTTAACATTACTATAATCGAAAACTATCCAGGCTTCAAAGGAAAATGACATATTTGGTAACTTGTTAAGCATTGCGAAGATAAGGTATGCAATGGAAAAAGTAATCTTAAATGCTCTCTTATAGGTCCTTATTGTTAGTAGCAGTAAGGACCATTGGAAATTAAGAACCCAAATTTTAACTCTATTGAAACAAAAACTTTAACAAAGCGAGAATGATGACGGGTGCACTAGCGTATTTATTGCATCAACAGTGCCAAATGTTACAGATGATAATATTTAATTACATTTTAGCTGTACATGCTTAATGATTATTTAGTGAAGATTAAGTTAAGATTTTTTTGTGGGTATCCTTCAATTCAATTAGGTAAACAGAATTATTTCCCTGCAATCTTGCTCTAACAAGTAGTAAATACATCATGAATACACAAGCAGTTTTTGTATGTTTGTCTATTCCAATATTTTAAAACATTCATAGCTTGTTGACAAACTGCTGCATTTATTAATGCGCTTATATGTAATACATTCCATCATAACACAAATCGTACTCAATCCATAAAACACGAGCGCCACAAGTAATACTGAAAGCAATTTATCAAAATCAATTTGGTCTCCTGTTTTCACTACCGCATTAGGATTCGGATCAGATATTGAAAAATTATTATAATATCGGAATGCCAAGTTTGTCCTAGAACTCCACAAGCTCATAAGTCCACTCTGTACAATTCTAGAATATGTTTCCATCAACCATGCTCTGTTTGTTGTGTACATTTCCACGAAATACATCTGCATAGCTAATGTCTCTGGCAAATAGTAGCACTCTGCTTTCAAAAAACCAAGTCTTTTGCGTAAAATTTTCTTATAAAAAAGCGCATTATTAAAACCACCCAAATCCTGTAACGATACATACTTCTGAGACAACAAACGTGCAAAGTTCACATAAGAGATAGAAAAGTTTATCTGGTGAAAACTGGAGTTGAGAATGTCAGATATCCCTCGTTGTTTGAAGTCACTGTAATATACGTCCCACGGAGTGATTGAAGCCACATTCCATAAAATTTTGTAGCCGTGATTTACAACATCCAATAGGGAATTGTAAACTTTTGGTGGATCAGGAACTGCCAAAATACTGAGAATTCCGTTTTCATAAAAATTACCAATGAAAATGCAAAGAATTTCAAAGAAAATAAGGGAAACTAGACCGGCATGTTTTAACCATGGTTCTGTTGAAACTTTACAATTTTTCAGCAATTTAATCATTGTTAAAAGTATTCCCACACAGGTAGCAGTAAGGATCCAAATCTCTGTTGACAGAGGGTCCGTCCAAGTTGAGAAATGGAAATATTGACCAGTCACAACTTTACCAGATGTCAAGCAATATAAAACACGTCTCCCAAGTGTCTCGGAAAAGGTAAATCCCGAAATATACCAATAATTATCAGAAGGAAACTGGCTATATTTTATGTATTTAATGTCATTAAGGATGTACTGTCCTGTCAATCTGACATCAACTTTTTCACTCAAATTATTATTTGAGGCGTAGTACAATCTTGAGCGAATATTTATTGACAAGTTATGATACTCGGCAAGAAGTTTAGTCGACATAAATTGTTTTGTGCAGTGCATCCCAAATTTAGGATTCCAATTATTACAGCTGTAACCCTTCATTTCTTTCTCGCGTATTCCAAGGAATACTAGAGCATCTATTTTTCGTTGATTGCTTTGACTGAATAAGTTTTTATGGAACTTCTTTGGGTGTTGTAGTTCATTCAGAAATTTGGATGTCACTAGTCCACTTCTGTTTCCTTTGTGGCAATAATTATTGCAAACAATCAAGTAGTGAACAGTGGGAACCCCGGTTTTGTTCACTGTTATCAGAAAAATTTTCATTGCTGGCACATTTAACGTTTCTCTGCTCAGATAAGCTCTCTCTTCGAATATAGCCATATCTGGAAATGATTTTGCTATTGGGAGTATTAAAATTGTGGTTGGGTGCATCAGAAAAAAATGTTGTGGAATGCTCGATGAGTAATGTGCTATAATGATATGATTCGGTACGTAGTACTTGGAATAGTAACTTAATGCTTGATTTGTACTGCAGTTTTGGAAATTCATGATGCGGGATTTGCCAACGGGAAATATGCAGTCGGGCATGGGAAAATCTACAAAATGGATATCGATAGCTTCCGGTCCTGATACAAGAACTGCTATAATGTTCATAATAACTTTTTTGACAGGTAAAACTTTGCAATCTAAATCAATTGAGCAACTTAAAGGTAAAATTTTACAATTTAATAGTATCAAGAAGAGAACAATTTCCAGAAAATTCATGGTTCTGATGAAATATTAGCTTCAAATTCACTATCCAAATTTTCACAAATTCTAAAAGACTGAATTGAACTTCGGTAAGCTTTTATGGGATACTGTGTGTCAAAAATATGATAGCTACGTCGTTGAAGCTCAAGTATTTTCCTTCTCTCCTTCACGGCTGAACTAACTGACAAAATCTAATAATCGCAGAACAGCAAAGTGCACTTCGATCAACTTTAGATGTGTGTCAAGGATGTAGATGTAATTTCTTATACGTATATATTTATATAATCCTTGCTTCAAGTTTTGTATATTGATGGCGTACATGATGCCAGCATAAACTCGCCGCGAACTTATATTTTATTAAGGAAAGACGTTTACCAAGTAATTTTAAATTTTAAAGTTTTATAACCAATTAACAATCAAAGACGAAATAAGCATGTGGATTTGATCATTCTCTAATTTATTTCGTGTTGCAGAATCTCTTTGATACAAATACACTACATTTAATTAAAGTTTCAATTTTCAGACATTTTACTTAAAACTAAACTTACGAGGGAGGTCTTTCAGTGGAAACCCTAAATTCAAAGAAGAAAGCACATGAATACGTAGATTTTGATACGGAGAATCAGATGCAATCATCAAATTGCCTGAATGGTTAGGTATGCGATCACAGGAATTTATTTAAGTGTTTGAAAGTAAGTTGCCGCGCACGCTCTGCTCACCAAACAACCCTCTCTGCAAGCTCACTTCCTGCTGGTGCTCTCTCTCCTTACGATTTTTCTTCTGCTGACACTGCTTATATGCTGTACTCGCCATTTCAAGCGTTGTAGCTTCTGATCCACTGCACACTAGCCTTAACAACGGAAGCCTGGAGGTACTGCCCTGTCAGTGTCATATCAATCCTGGAATTATTATTTCCGTAATAGTTTATCATTGAGCAAATATTTACAGAAATATTATGATGTTTTGCAAGCAGACTAGTCGACATAAATTGTTTACTGCAGTACATGCTAATTTCAGTGTACCAATCTTCACAATTAAATCCATTTATTTCTTCTTCGTCTATTCCAAAGTAAACCAGAGCATCAATTCTTCGTTCATTGCTTTGACAAAATAAGCGTTTATGTAAATGTGTTGGTTGTTGCAATTCAGTCAGAAATTCGGATGTCGCTAGTCCACTGCTATTTTGTTGGTCACAGTACTCATTACATACGAAAAAGTAGTAAACGTCTGTAGAGCTTGTTTTATTCTCTACTAATAGGAAAATTTTTTAATGCCGGCATATTTTTTCTTATACTGCTTATACAGTCTTTCTCGTCGAATCTGTCCAGATCTTGGAACAGCATTGGAATTGGAAATACTGCAATAGTCGTCGGATGATACAACAGGAAGTATTGTGGGATGTCAGAGAGACACTCCGCTATCATGTTGTTATTCGGTGCATAATACTTTAAAAGGTAACTAATTTCCACCTCCTTACTACAGTTTTGAAAATTCAAGATAGGAGTATACCGTGGGATAACAACAATGTCGGTTTGAGGGAAATCTACAAAATGAATATCAAAAGTTTCTGGACCTGATCCAAGAACTTTAAGCATTTTGTTAGCAATATTTTGAAAACTGACTGTTTTGAAATGCAGCTCATTTGAGAAACAAAGTGTCCAAATTATACAATTTGAAAGTACGAAAAAGAAGATGAATAAACTTAATTTCATTGTTCAATATTTAAACAAAATCTCAAAAATTGCTAAAGTTTTCTCAATTCTGAGTTCTTAGAACTCAACTCTCTGTAGACTTGCCCGTGCTCGTATATGATAAAAATATTATAATCTTAACTAAAATAATTTCCTTCTACTCTACTGTTGAGGCAACTATTAAAAAGCAACTATTGAGACTACCTATGCAAATGTCCTTCCATCAGTTATTAAAAATTGTCAAAGACACAGATTTAACAGCTCTTATCGCTAACCTTGTCTGAAAGCTTTAAGTAATATGAGGTTTACAATATCAAAATCACTCAGCCATCAACTTTCATTTATTTCATGTAACATTGCTAAACTTAAGAGTCCGCAAAAGCAAATAAATTTTTAGATGTAATTGTGCCTTATAAAGAAACAAATGTTGAGAAGTGCTATGTCGAACTTCTTTTTTAAGTAAAGTACGTTCTTCAAAATCTTGCCCATATCAAATAGCTAAGAAGTTGTGGAGTTTTATTAAACTATATATATTCTTCCCATTATCCAGTTCATCTCAATATAAAATTTCATATCCTGACAAGTAGGGCTGTAAAACTAAAGTAATTTATTTCTACTTTCCTCCGTAGTTGCTACTAATAAAACTCACTTATCGGTTTACACCAAATATCCTTACATCAGTAAAGAAATTGTCTAGAACAAGGATACTAGAAGTTTTATCGGTAACCCGACTTAAGGTTGCATGTATTTATGACGCATACGATATCGAAATTACTCATCCTCCATCTATCATCGTTATTTTGCTGGGATAAATGTTCTAAACCTAAGAGACCATAGCAAATTAAAAATAATATTAATATGCCTTTTCAACAGTTCGTTAAGTAATGCTCTGTCACACCTGTGATATATGCAAACTCAAGTACATGTTTCATTCAGTTTTTGAGTCTCATATTTCATTAAATTTGCGTTACGTGTGAATGTCCTCCGTGTGATAAATGCGTACTCCGGTAGATTCTTAAAAAATCTTGGCCGTGCCAAATAGCTAAGAAATACGAAATATTTTTTGTCACATATTTAATTAAATGTTACATACATAGATTGGTAGGAAACATTATTCATATCATTCTAATAACTAATTGAATGGAAAATGATCATTCTTACTGAGCAAGTTGGTATCTTATTTAATGCATAAATACTTGTAAGCTTACATTGAACCCTTTAAATGTATGCTTATTGAGCATTCCCAAAAAGAAATTTAACAAGGTATCCTAGTCAGCTGTCAAATTACTATCTTCAAATAAACGTAAAGTCAAATTTTGTAACAAACACACATGCCACAATCAACTAAGGTAAAGAATACTCTTTTCATTCAGCTGTTTGTGCTCAAATCATTTTCCAGTTTAGTAGGTTTATTTAAAACGACTTTGAAGCACCATCTGTTTGAAACTCGTGTCCGTTTTTCTTCAAGGCATCACAGACGCAGTCGTGTTCAATTACAATTTCTATCTTAATTAATTACTTATTTTAATTACATTAAAGTAATTGGTAATTGAGTAATTGAAATACTTTCTGGGGGAAATGTAATTGAGTAATTTGTGTTCGAATTACTTTTTTTGAAAAATGTAGTTGAGTAATTTGTAATTTAGTTACTTTTCTTGACATTTTTCTCTACTTAGCTTTGATGAAAGCCCTAATACCACCACACTTACTATGTTTCTTTTAATTTTTCTCTTTTAACTTGATGTTTCTTGCTTAACCAACCATTTACATAACGAACGTTCAATATAAAATGGAATTCTATATTGTAATTGTAAGTTTTTAATTTGTAGTTCAAATACATTTAGTATTTGAAAGCAATTTGCAATTTGTATTCAATAACTTTCGAGTTTGAAAAGTATTTTGTAATTTGTAATTGAAATGCATTTGGTTTGGGAAAGTAATTAGCAATTTGTATTTTAATTACAATATCAAAGTAATTGAACACCACTGCACAGACGATGACGAGAAAAAGTTCATTTAGGCATTCTTTGAAATCTAGGTAAACACGAAAATGTCAATTTTGACAAAAATATGAAATATGGCTTATCTACACATACATTTGTATGTAAAACTTAGTATGAGATTAACATAATATGCCTAGACCCTATATAGAATAAAGCACGTAAATGTTATCCTTTCTATTAGCATAAAAACCAAGCTAAACACATAAAACCCAGACACAACAAAAAATACTGTTAGCAATTTGTCAAGATCAATTTTGTCTCCAGTCTCCACTACCGCCTTAGGATTTGGGTTGGGAATAGGCAGGTTATTATAATATCGAAACGCCAAATTTTTCCTTGAATTCCATACGTTCATAAGTCCACTCTGCACGATCCTAGAGTAAGTTTCCATCAACCATGCTTTGTTGGTTGTATATATTTCCGTATAGTACATCCGCATCGATAATGTCTCCGGCAAAAAGAAGCATTCGGCTGTCACAAAACCAAATTCTTTGCGTTAAGTTTCTCTAAAAACAATCAAATTATTGAAGTTTCCTGAATCATCAAATTTTACATACTTTTCATCTATAAACTCTGAGTTAACCACTGCAAAATTAAGAAAAGTTAATTTGGTGAAAGCTTGAGTTTAAAATATTAGAAATTCCTCGTTGTTCAAAGTCATTTTTAAGTACTTCCCACGGGATAATTGAAACAAATTCCGACAAAATTTTGTAGCCGTGTTGCAGAATTTGCCAAAGACAAGTGTAAACCTTGGGTACATCAGGAACGGCCAAAAAACTAAGAATTTTATTCCCATAAAAATTGCTAATGAAAATATGTAGAATATCAAAGAAAAAACAGCAAACTAACCCAGGCAATCTAAAATATGTTAAAGTTTTGTGTGACATATTTCCATTAATTAATATCCCTGACACAAATTCACTATTTGTCAGTAAACTAATCATTGTTAAAAGTATTCCCCCAAGTGCTCCGGTAAAGATCCAAATTTCGGTGGTCAGAGGTTTCGTCCAAGTGGAAAAATCAAGCCAATGAACTCCTACAATTTTTCCCGATGGCAAGCAATAAAGCAAACGCTTCTGGATTACTTGAGAGAAGCTAAATCCAGGAATGTACCAATAGTCGTCAGATATAAACTGGCTTTTTTTTTGTATGACACGTCATTTAAAATGTACTGCCCAGTTAATGTGGCATCAATCTTGATACTATTACTGGTCTCATAGTGCATCGGTGAACGAATATTTACTGACAAATTATGATGTTTTGCCAGCAGCCTGTATGCCATAAACTGTTCGCTGCAGTAGATGCTAATTTCAGGTTACCAATATTCACAATTATAATCTTTCAATTCTTCCTTATCTGCTCCAAGGAAAACTAGAGCATCTATTTCTCGTTTATTGCTTTCGTTGCTGCATGTTGGTACGAGGTACAACAAATTTACTTCAATAGTATGTAATCTAGCTAAAATTGTATTGTTCATTCATGGAATATGTAAATGAGTTGGTGATCTACTGATAGTACCTAAGTGTTCGTTTTTTACTAATCTGTCAAATTCATTTGTCGCAAAACCGTTGTTTCTCTATGGTGGATGGGGGAGCTTCTCACATCGCCTCCTTTCTTGGCGCGCTGGAGAAACTAGTAAACCACATTTTCCAGCGGTGTGCTCACCACCTCATCTTCAACCTTTTTCTACACACTATTGGGCACTTGCAAGCTGCTCCTCACACACAACACAAGCCAAACATGGAGGTGCTCGAGATCCAAGTATTGGACGACGCCTTCTTCATTAATATTTAATTTTTGAGCTTTAATTGCTCTTCCTAGATCTCGGGCCTTCAGCCCAAATTATTGTTTTCCTCTTTTAATTTTTGTTAGTACTTTTAGCAGCTGGAGAACAAAAATAAAGTTAATTGTTCCTCCTGCAAGTCACCTCCTCTTCTCAATAATTGTGCATCAAGAATAATTGTGCATCAAGAATAATTGTGCATCAAGAATAATTGTGCATCAAGATTAATTGTGCATCGAGGAGGATTGAGCATTAATATTCGGTTGTGCATTTTACATTCCGTTGTGCCTTTCACGTTCCGTGGTGCATTGACATTCAGCAGTGCATTTAAAATTTAACTGAGCAAGTCACTGGATCACTGTGGTCCTGTGATCGAACCTGAACATTGTGTAAGTGGGCGTGGGAGAAGGAGTGAAAATTGGTGCTTCTCATTTTGCCCCGACGTCCCTCCAACCTTCTTACATTTCAACAGCTTTGCAGTTTATTTTGAAACTTTTATTTAACTGCTTTTTGGACAGTTACTATCTATAAAATTTAAATTGAAAAAAGTGTAAATTCTGAATTTATTCAAATACGTAAATACTCATGTTCAAATGCACTTTCACAATTCCTGATCTAAACGATTTTTAATTTGCCAAGATTTGGAGGGGCTCTAGCCCAACTGTTCGAAACGCAAACAATTAAAATGTACCATAAATTTCTGATCAAACAGCTCTCCCACACTACTTGACTAGTTTTTGGCGATTGTACCAATTAATTGAAGTTTGGTTAAAATAACTGAAAGACTATTATCATGTTTGAAGGAAAGGGTCACTCCACATGTTCACTAGTTGCCTCCTTTCCTCTCCCATTCTGTCGTAACAAATCAAAAAGCAGAGCATTTTGGATAACCGCAGCCGGAGTATTTTTTGTCTTTTCATTTATGTAGGATTCAATTTCCTCCAGTATCCGTTAGAGGAACCAGAAGTTGGAGGTGTGGAAGGTAAAGGAGACCTGAAAAAGGACTTGGATGGGCTGACTGATCGAAACAAGTATGCGGTGGAGACCTCCACGTGTAAAATTCCAGAAATGGATCCCGAGGACCCCTCTATTCGGGATTTCCTCCGGCCAGATTACAGATATTTTGTGGATTGTGAAGGGACTCATAAAGCGTGGGCGTTGATGAATGGAACGGTTAGTATGAAAATTATCATTGCGATATACATTAATTGTTGGCGGTTACAGTAAATTTGAATTTCACACTTTTTGATGATGCAGGTGCTCCAACTGAATATTTCAGCGATTCACGACTCCGGCTACTCCATGGACTCCATTTACTGCTGCTATAGAATTATCAAGAGGGTGGAGCAACCATCGAGTGACCACGACATGAACGCTGACAATTTCGTGAGGTAAGTTAGGAAATTTGTGTTGAAAGTAGCAAATTAAAGAATTAATTGTTTGGAATACATAGATACGTAATATTTTATTTTTCCACAGGTATTCTGACAAGTGCTACTCCATCTCCAAAACTGGTACAAAGATTGATGCGGAATTCCTGCGAGTTCATTGCGTTTCCAAGCTGCCGCCATTTTACAATGATG
>JAQIXX010001799.1:0-29857 GCA_034700605.1 Willowsia nigromaculata | reverse complement strand
GGAGGTTGGGGGGATTTTAATTGACGAGGTTTTAGTGCAGGTGGAGGAGGCGCTTCCTTAGGAGGCGCGGGAGCTTCCTTAGGTGGAGCACGGGATCGACTTTTTAGCTGAACGCCAAAAGCCGAAGCGCCAGCAATCTTCGCCTTCGACGCGGTAACCTGCTCCTCGGAGTCTTTTGGCTATTGTTGGTGGGAGTTATGTGTGATTTGCAGGGAACATTTATGCAAAAATATGTTTTAAAAATGCGGAGGGATGCGTGGTTCAAAAATTTGTTTTAAAAAAAGTCACACATTTTTCGTGTTTGCGGGGAAAAGTGGGAGAAAGTGAGAAAAAACAGCAATCAACATTTAAATTATTTTTCCACCATCTAATAACAGTACTAATTAAATTAGTGCTATAGAACAACTAAAAAGTATCACATTACGACTATTCTATAAATTACTATAAGAGGAGGGATAATTTCCTACAAAAATACTCAAACGACGACGACCAGACATGGAGACAACACGTACACAAAAAATTGCTCAAAACATGGTTCCGGGAAAAATCAACATTGAGAATTTTAATGCGGTACCTTTACCTTGTCAAATTTTTATACTCCCCTTGACTGAATCATTTTGATTGGCTGACTGACTTTGACTGGACTGACTTATCTCAACCGACAAAAAATAGCAAAAAATGTTGTATTGCTCATGAAGCATAACAAAAAAAGCTTGACAAAAATACAAAAATATGATTGCGAATGCAAGACAAAAGCGCGCTCATATCAAGCAATAATAAAAATATAGAATTATAATACTTAATAATTTATTCGTGCACATGCAGCATGAACTGTTCGTATTTCATACAAAATGAATGCAAAAAAGTGGTGATTTATCATCCAATTTTTGTGTTGCTTCTTAGGTTTTAAAAATAAATAAAAACAAAATGCAGTTTTGACGGACGAATAAAAACAACATAGACATTAGTATGATTACAAAATTTCATAAAATGCTCGACATTTACGTATCTTTCAAGCAGACAAGTGCAAAATGACCTCTCGACTAGACATAGTCAAAAGGTTATGTCGATGATTGCAAAAATATGTTGTGAAGTGTTCAAAGTGTTTCTTCTTAAAAATAACAATTAAATAAATATTACAAAAAGGAGAGGGAGATATTTTCTGTTGCATTGTAAAGGTTAACAAAATGTACAAAAACATATACAGTAGGTTGGAGAATTATTTTGCATGTAGCCGTTTGAGTAAAATGTTGAATTTTATATATTTTTTAGAGAAAAGAGCGAGGGGTAGAGTACGGGTTTCTTTCTGATCTCTAGATAGAGAATAAGAAAAAGGAGGAGGGTACATACTACATTTATACACAATAGAAGTGCATACCTTGCCCTTGGCACCAGGTGCGTTAAGTTTGGGCGGCTCTGGTTTCTTGCCCGCTTGGAACTTTCCAACATTCTAAGTAGACAACACGAATTAACGGTGACAACGGCAACAATGGTGACGAAACAACACATAGATAATATGATACAACATTTATCAGATAGACTGAAACACAGCAGCTACTTTCTTTCTTTGAATAGAATATTTACAAAGTATTGTACACTTTTTTAAATGACAATTAAATGACTTGAAAAATTTCGAGAGAAAAATCTTTGTTGCAAAAAAGTGCAACTTTCTGTACATAATTTTTACAATAATGATTGCAGTAAAAATTATGCTTTCTAATGATGCATATTATCTTTTATTTTTTTCAAAAATCTTAAACGTGATTCACTTCTTTTCATCGAGCTTTTTTAATGCGTACACATATTATTTTTGCTCATTGTTGGACTTATAAAAATGAAATGAAAGAAAGAAAACATACCAGAGGCATGTTGGTATCGGTGTTGAATACAACAAATACAACAACAAAATTTAACGAAAAATGCGCACAATTATTAGAAGGTGCGTGCACACCTTACACACAACACATGGCTGATGACATAAAGTTGGTAGAAGAACGACGATTACTCGTGATGATACTCATTTTTTTAGTGTTTAAAGCACAGTACACATCGTCGCAAGTACTAAACAATGCACGTAAAAATAAATTGTCGCTCGATTTTTCACATCTTTAGCCAAATATCCTCTCTCTCTTTTTCCTGCTTCACTTTGAAGCTTTTGCTTACAGAAGAAGACAATTTCTCGTCAACTTTCATCCAAAGGGACACTTAAATTGCACACAGGTTCTCTATGAGAAAAAAAAACTAAACTAAACGAAAAACATT
Source organism: Willowsia nigromaculata (assembly GCA_034700605.1). Taxonomy (NCBI): domain Eukaryota; kingdom Metazoa; phylum Arthropoda; class Collembola; order Entomobryomorpha; family Entomobryidae; genus Willowsia; species Willowsia nigromaculata. The sequence continues at coordinate 27,595 of JAQIXX010001799.1, read as the reverse complement.
ACTCGGCCTCCTCCGTTTTTTGTCCCAAAAAAGGGTTACACATTTGGTAGACCTCTCTCTTGGATAGCCTCACACCGGCTTACTCAGCGTACTTTGTTCATGGATTAGTACTGCCACCGTTCCATGACCATGAAAAGACGACTTCTGCTGCTGAAGAGACAGAACTCACTTACAACTACTACCAAAACCAAATTATTTCTTTCTTCAGAAGTTGTCACAATATCACAGGAAAATTGCAAAACAATTGAGAGAAGAAAACAACATCAGCATGAGTAATAATAATTCAGGTCTTATGTATCTGATGACGTTTTTTTCTTTTAGCTGACTGTTATTACGTAGATATATTTATTGAGAGAAAAAAATAGAACTTTTTTCTGAGCCTCATTGAGATCCAAAAATATATGATTTTTTAAGAAATATGATGGCGCAAAAACATAATAATTATTAGAGTGGAGTATTGAACACAATTTAAATGGTGGCCACTCATCGACTACACAAAAAACTGTAAGCGCTTCAACCACCCCACAAATTAAACTAGATGAGCTTCATCAGAAAAAATATACCCTGAACGACATTCAACAAGTGGATTCAGGGTTGTTTGACGACAATGATGATGACGATGACTATGAGATGATGATATGTGCTTATTGGAAGCTAACAAGAAGTGGAAACGTGAGAATGAAGATGACGACTATGACTCAGTTGACGTTGGTGAAGCTGTTTCGTGATGGAAACAATGATTTATTTCCCGTGGGAAACCGAAAATGTCAGTTCGTATAACAACCACAAAATACACCACCAAAAACAACGATAAAACCCGGAGAAAAGAGAGAGATTAGCTGCGCGTTCTTTTTCCTACCTACACTGAAAATAATAATTACATATTTCTAGCGTGACTACCACTGCTGTTGATGCTGCTGTTGCTGAGGCCCGTCATTTTTTGCAGATGATGATGATGATAGACCACGACATCGTTTTTTCGTTGCTGCGCTCACCACCACTGCCGCCGTCAGCAACTCCAAACTAACTACTACGAACAAAACGTTCCAACAAAAATGATTCTTTGTGGCTTGCAGAAGAAGAAGAGAAAAAATAAGAAATTAAAGCTGTGACGACGACGAAGATGATCATGATGATGGCGCGGTGGCAGTGGTACTTTTTCTATATGTGTATGCATATTTTTGCACTCCACTGTCTAAATAGCAAAAAGATAGCGCTTTTGAATAGTATATGGTGGGGCGACATCATCATCATCACCAGCATCATGTTCAAGATGAGAAGATAAAAAAGCCACAATGCAATCAATGCTCCCTTTACTGATATTTATCCACTCTCTTATTTCCTCTCTCTCTCTCTCTTTCTCTCTCATCACCATGATGAGTTGAGATGAGCTGAGAAGTCAACTAAAACAAAATGAGTAAGTAAGTAGGGAAGAAAAATAGGCAAACTTTCAAAAAGCGATTTAGCTCAAAGTTTAACAGGACATAAGAGGATTGAGTGAGAGGGAGAGAGACAGACTTGTGTGTCGTGTGGTGTTGTTCGAAGAACGCCACAGAGATATGCTGTACAGAATATAATGTGAAGAGGAAGAGTTGTGAAGAAAATGTACATTTACATTTTTAGAAAGATACATCCATACATTATCATTATATGGACATAAATACATTTGTAGGAATTTCAAAAATAGTAGAGATAATAGTGAAAATAATAATAATAAGAGTAATAAGTTAAAGGAAAAAGCCGGTCGGTGGTGGTGGTGGCTGCGACAGTAGTAGGCTTACTACTTGTGAGGAAAAATACATGTATTTTCTTCTTTTTTTTCCTCTCTCTCTCTCCCTCTATCCATCTTTCTCTGGTAAACAAGAGAAATGCAATGGAAATGTACCAATTTTCTCTCCTATTTTTTCGTAATCTCTCACATTTTCTGAGATTCACATTATGCATTGCAACACTTTTTGCTATATACATATATTTGATATAGTGTTCCCCACATCATCATGGTACACTGGAAATATTGTCTTGTTCTTGTTTCTTCTACATGTGCATATTATGATGACGCTCATGTATACAGTTTAGTGTTTAGAAATAATAATAGTAATAATAACACATTTCTGCGTGCATTTTATTTTTTGTAAATGTTTTCTAACGCTGGGTGTTCATTTCTTTAAACATTTGCAACTTCCCACACGAAAAATGTAGTAATCATGATCATATCCTCCTCGTCATAGTCATACTTTTTCTACGGTTCCACAAAGGTATTGTGTTTGTTGCAATTATACTGCTGTACAACTTATGAAAGACTCTATGAATCACCATTTCAGCTACGTACAAAATTAGGAAACTTGCTAACATTGTGGCGTGAATCTTCCTGCCAATGATGAATATCAAGATTCGGCTACAAGACAAAATAAAATGGGGTGTTTTAGAATGAAGGGAAAGTGTGATGTTGCATGTTTAACTTTTTGTCTTGGTTCTACCTTGTGTCTTCATCTTCTTCCTCCCACTTTTCATGTTCGACATTCGATTCATACGCAGAGAGATCATATGAGGGACACTGAAAAAAAAGATGCACTGCCAACCGACAGCTACCTCTCTTTTGCTACTATTATTATGACGACCATGGGGTATGATGTATGACTGTCTGCCATGAGGATAGCCTGTGTGATATGCCATGTCACGACAGCATTGTGCACACAAAAGATGAGTACTGAGCAAGGTAGCCGTTTTTTTTTCTTTTGAAAAAAATCTTGGCTACAATTTTGAACAACCTCACAGTAAAGATAGAGAAACATATTGATTATTACCAGTAAAAGTATCATGATTATTACATTTTCATTACAAATAGCAATGCTGATGATAATACAGTAATGGATTTTTTACACCATTAAAAGATCTTTTAGTGCCTTCACAGTTCACCGTAACATGACTTCCAAGATTATTATAGATGGCAAATAAATAATAAAGGAATACGCGATAAACATCATTATTATTATGTCTTATATGACACACAAGTTTTTTTTAGTTTTTTTAACGTCGAACATTACACGTTCCGCTCAATTTTCTCCTGCTATTTGTTTTTTTCTTCTCGCTCTCTAGTGCTTCTTCAGAGTTTTTGAGTTCCCCTTTCTTTATGCCTCTCATTTTTTTTGCCTGTTCAGTGTTCACTATAACTATTTGAAATACATGTTCTGCATGTGCCCCTCTACCCCGTACACCTAGGTTTTGTAACTCTGTTGCAAAACAATACTGCCAAAATGCATTCCATGCCAAAGCGCACTACCACATAATGTGTATTTTAGTACGCAACTACAAAACTTTAATTACATTTTTTACCAGCTTCATTACCAAACATTTTATCTGACTAAACACTAAACACACACGGTGCTATTAAGAACCATACTATCTGAATTGGATGCATGGCATGATGAACCATGTCTTTATCTACTTTTTTTTCTTCTATAACTTGTGTTTCAATGTGTTTCACTGCAGATTGTGTGTGTTATGCAATCATGGCAGTTGCTTGCACCGCTCCAAAGCCACACACAGTCACACCACTCTATATTTTCATACTTATCTTTTCGAAAGTTTGCTTTATTGTTAAGCCGAGAAACTAACCGATCTTATGACCCTTGCAAAAAAATTATATTAATTCCAATGCAACTTTTCTCTCTTCTATTTTCAGTCTGTAAAAAATAATCCTACATACTTAATACTACTGCCACTACAAGTAACATCCCGTCGCTATATTTTTTTCTTGAGTTACTCCAATTTTTCTTACTTATTTACTTTTAGAAAAGGAGATAAAGTAGATTTAAAATATACTCGTAGTTTAATGTATATTGATTTATTGTGAATCAGAGTGAAAAATACAGCTCGTGTGGTATTCAATTTCAGGGAAAGATGAGAAGCCTCTATCGTATCTAATATCGTCACATCAAGCGTAGGATTTTCGCTAGCGACAATTCTGTTTGTCTCGTTTAATGTGTTGGGTTATATTGCTAAAAAAAAATTTAAGGATATCTGCATTTTTGATTCTTTGCGCACACAGGAGAAAGGTACGCAACAACTACTGTATGAGAACAAAGGAGACTGCCACTCTTTTTTACCTACATTTCCACTGGGCCAAACATACCTAATCAATTTATTTCGGAACTATGCTAAAGAAAAACTGCATACTGCATTCATAATGTAGGTATTTGTTGTTATGTTTCGACTAGACTTATCTGAACTTACATGCAAGCTGTCTTTGTGGAAATGTGCAAAATCATATTGTCAGCCTCTCTCTTGCTCAGGTTCTCGCCAAAGTCTTTCAAATACAACTTGACAAACACTGAGGAACTTGGTCTCTAACCTTTATTAAAGGCTATTGCAAGCCAAGTTTGATTTTGCATGCACCCATAGTCTACACTTGATGTTTCGATATATGTACAATTCATGTTTGCACTACGAATTTCTCCTTGACGAAAGCAACTGGAGCTGAAACAGAGTGTGTAATGTAATAATGCAATGGTAAGAGGACGTAATTGGTCTAATAAAGTTTGAACATAAAAAATACAAAAGTGAACGGATGAAAGCGGAGATCAGTTTTCATCTTTCGAAAATTCGAAAAGTCGGATACACTTTTCGTATCACTTCCATTCTGTGCCTGTATAATTTTTGTTTTGAGACTCTCGACTTTAAAATCTTTTATGTCAGCAAAAACAGGCGACAGAATAAAATCGCCAAATTTACAATCTTTTTTTTTCTTCACATTTTAACCAAACTCTCCTTTACAGTTGAGGAGACATAAAATTTTAAAATGGTTAAACTCTTTCTCTACTTCCATCCTTTCGTGCTAAATATGCACCCTACACCCTATATATCTCAACTTTACTGATTTTCCCCTCATTTTATTATCTTGAAGAATCTAATGGTAAACCCAAGCGTGAGATGGATGCAGACAAGTGAAGCGGATCCATCCATCCATCCATCCTTGCCGCTGTGCGTGTACCTACCTATTCTTCTCAGTTTCGGATGGAATGCTTAAACATTTCCGTTCATTCATTCTTATTGCATTTTTCGTTGATGTTTTAAAATACCATTATATATTTACCCACAATTTATTCAATTTATGCCACTATTTATTTATCCTTGCTGATGATAATGATTGCCATTCCTGATAAGCTCATTAAGTAGGCAAATAGATCTTAACCAATTATTGAATGCAATTAACCAAACTATTTTCTTACTCCAAGGATATTCTGTACGTTTTGATCCATAAATTTTACATCTTGAAACCGTCCCTTCGTCCCTGTGTTGCAGTCATCCCATGGCCGTTTTTTATGTTAATTATTATATACTTTAATTTCAATTTAAGTGACTATGCACACCAAACTTCATAGGCTTTGAAAAAAAGGCTCAAGTAAACTTAAATGAAAATCTATCAAGGAGATAAAAAATTTGTAGAATCGCGTGAGCCTTCAAGTCTGATCACATGAGAAAGGAAACCTCACACTTGTCTTGTGACGATGACAACAGAAGGGAAATACGATTGGAGAAACAAGACGAGAATGGAATTTTGTCAAATTGTATACACATCAAAGTAATTTATGACTGGGTAGCAATGAATGATGATCACTCTTAAAGTTTCACATCACCTTATCGCTTCTGCGTGGCATGTCATCAGCATGTTTTTAGTAAAATATTTTCAGCTTGTGCCATGTTTAGAAAAACCCACATTTGACATTTTGTCTAGTAAACATCTTTGATATTTATAAAAATGCTAATGATGATGAAATATAATTTTAACAAATTATGATTGCGAGAACATGGCGATAAAACGGTTTCTCGTGCTTTTATTTATCCATTTGATTTCTACTTGTGAGGTATTGTGCATTTCGCATACTTTTTCTTACCGATTTTGTTTTTGCGTCTATACCACCTAAAATTTTCGAACCCGAAAATACTGTACCACTTGTATAATAAAGATAAGGAGTGTATATTCAAGCGTGCCAAAAATTTCACGGTACGATGCACTACTACTTACTTCTCTTCATCATCCTCATCGCCATCATGATCATTTCACTTCATTCCATTTCTCCCTCGTTTTGAACACTGCCCACTACTCCCATTTACTATAGAGAAAACGCACTATAAAATACTGCTATTAAAATCGTCTGAAACGAATATTTTAGAGGAAAAACAAGAATGTTCTAAATAAAAGAAAACACTATTATTGTAGAAAATTTCCTAAATTATACCTCTACATTTTACGCGTATAAGTTTTCAGTCGAACCGTAAGCTAATATTCCTGATGCCACCATGTCACCTTTTTTACTACTCTCCTCCCAACGACATCCATTTCCCATTTTAAAGTACAATATATATTGCCGTGTAAACGCAAAGGAATAAATATTTTCCCGGCTTTCTTTTTTGCGTACAAGTGGAAATAAAAAAAGAGAATAAAATATATAAGCAATCATGATGACATTTGACTTGGTTAAGACATCACCGCATTTTATTGCATCGAGAAAATAAACAACCCAATTAGATTCTCGTTCCATCTTTTTTCTGCCTTAAAAAAATATATTCGGAAATAGAAAAAGAGGAAGCAAGTCAAGTTGTTATTCATTGATCTAACACAATGATGGGATGTTGCAAACTAGTTTCAGCATTCCCATTTAGAACTTTAAAAATTCAAGAGTAATGAATATAAACAAGAAAACAGCTAAAATGATAATGATCGAGTACAATCAAGAATTCATAGAAGCATAAATGGCATTTGGTAGCAGTGAAACTAGGTCTCAAAGAAAAACATTTTGTTAATGTTTCCATAATTTGGGAGTTTCATCTGTCTTGATACTTCATTAATGTAGGTACATACATATATGCAGTGGTTTGATTCTTTAAAAGGCACACCTAAAAGGCAAAAGTCACGAGATATTTCAGAATAGTTGGAAAGTTATTTCTCATTCGAAAATGAAACAAGAAAGGAAAACGGATGGATGGCAGATTAGCAAAACCTTTCACCAAGAACAATTAATAAATTGTCACACGTGTGCCAGAAAGGAGAAAAAACACTTTTGTATCAGCCTGTCACTCAGTGTTGAATTGAGCATATATATCTGCCTACTATATACGCAACAGCAGGAATTCCAAATAGGATCAATGACTCAAAAACAGTGTATTAAATCTATCTCCTGCAATGCTAGCTATATTATTGCTAGCAATAAAATACTAAATAATATTGTAAATAGTGACGATATACAAATGCCAATGTTGTTTTTCATCATAAAGCTATGACTATGAGTTCATTTATTAACCGATTTCATTTAGCATCTTGCCTCGAAACAATGTTCGAATGCACACATTCATTTTCCTTACACTCTCTCCTCTCAAAATATTGTACAATTGAAATTGAGGTAGATTCAGTTGAATAGTTTTGGCCTCATTCTTGTTTGTTGGTATTGTAGTTGTTGTATTCAATCTGTTGTTTTCTTTCGCTTTCTTTCTTGTTTGACAACTTAATTTACTTTGCAAAGCAATTACGTTTTTGGTAAGATTGCTGACAAATTCATAACCACGTTACGGAAATGTTTACTTGAAACTTGTACAAATAAAAATTGTTAAGCAGGATGAAATGAAGCAATCTTCTCGAATTGTATCTACTGCTGCTGCATATGAGGGAGAAAAACACTTTTTCACGACGTATAGACGGAGACAACACAAAAAAACACGAAATTATCATGATCATAAAGTATAGACAAACATGAAACATGAGACAGAGCTGTTAAGACTTAAATAAGACATGGTGATAATGTGGATGACGACGTATAACAAGTCACGCAACAACAAAAATTAGACTTCACGTTTTCATTGACTGTGACACTGATCATAAACTGGACGGAAACAGAAGAAAGTGTAATAAAAAGGATAATATGTCACATTAGTGATAGACTGTTGAAATACTCCCTCTCCATAATATTTTAACATCCGTAAATGAATAATTTGTTGTTTTTAACTCAATGCGCTACAGTTCAATTGTTGTGTTCGTGGAACCAGTAGCGCATGAAGAAATGTTAAAAGTGCATTTCCGAAAGAAAAAATTGTATAATGCAAAACGTGTGCTTTATAGTGTATGTATCGAGCACTCATCTTTCTGGTTACAGTGTAAAGCACGGCCACTAAATTATTAAAAACTACTGTCAAAAACTGTTTTCTAGGTTATCTATGCTACAAGTAAAAAAATATACAGTTTTGAAGCGTCAATGTCTAATGCATTATAAAGCACGTACCTAACTATAATTTTATGCGGTGTACTATTAACAAATAATAATATATCCTCCACATTTTCTTTGCATTCTTTCAAGACAAAAATGACCATTCTTTTTCTCTGAATCGAGTGAATAATATATTGACATGACAGAGGCATCCGGGTGCCTCATTCCAACCTAAACCAATTACACAGGCTCCCAAAGTTTTTACTGTCTCCATTAGTAACATTGCTAGCTTAAATCATTACTACACTGCTTCACAAATTTTTCCTATGAAACGTTCCTTACTAATTAGTAGAAGAGATCACTATGTAGCTTAGCTACCAATCTACCATAATAAAATAAACACGTCGACCATGTACTTTTTTCGATTTACACCAAAGTGCCTATTAACCCATAAATATTTAGGCAAATCAATTGTTCTCTATTATGCTTACTTGCACGTGATTTGTCACAATTATTTAACAGTACAACCAAATAGGATATGAAAAGAAAAAGAAAATTTAAAATTACCTTATCCTCTGGCTTCTTTTCGGCAGGTTTCTGTAAAAATTGCAGAGAAAAATACAGCAGTCAATTAAACGTGTAAATATAATGCATATTCTTCTGTAAAAGTGCTATCTAAATGGCGATCTTAATTACAAGCACAGTAGTGATAATAGCAGTGGAAAGCAAGAGAAAGGTATATTGCACAATAACGGCTTAAATGAAAAACCTATCGAACTCTACGGTTTTTGCATGAAAGCTTTTGTATACTTTTTAACTTTTTTATCATCATGAATGACAAACAAGTACATAATAATTTTCATTACTTTATCCGCTCTTGTGGTAAATAAATAAATAATATATTTTGATAGTTCCTTAGCAAGGAAACCTAAGCAAAAATCGTTCGTCAAAGTATTACAATTCTGAACATTGAAATGATTCAACTGGTGCCAGTGATGGAAGGAGATGGAACGACATAGAAATGAGAATGATGTATTTTTGAAGGATATGTCGCTCATTTCATCTGACATATAAAAGCACACAAATTATATAAACTATAGGGAAATAGACCAGCGGGTTTGTAGTTGGTTGGAGTGTTGTTATGATTGCCAAATTGACGCCACCGTATCGGTACTCCCATCATCATCGTTATCAGCAGGAATTCAAGAGAACAACAAAAGAGTTTAGTTTATCAACCAACCATCAGCCATCAGCTAGGTTGCTGAGCTCAAGAAATTGAAAATATGGGGCAGCTGGTTATGGTTTGTAATATTTTGAATCTCTCTTTTTTTCAAGATAATTTCTATACCGGTTGCTGAAATTATAATGCTATTTAAAGCCTAACTACATTACAAATATCATTATAATATGTTATTATTTTAACTTGGAACTCTAATCAGATCTAGTTTTACTTTTGACTTGGATTGGCATGAAACGACAGTTAAAAAAGAATTAATGGGAGTGTATCCGCTATTTTTTATAGATTTTATTTTAAAAAAACAGCAAGGATTTTTCCTGCACTTATAAAACATTGATTTTAAGGCACTTTCCCCCTCTTTTTGTTGGCAATAAAGTGAACATTTTTTGTCGTTTACACTAGGCACTGCTACATCATCGAGGAAGATTTTCCTAAAATTAAGTTGTACAAGTGTGACAAAACCAATTTAAAGAAGCTGGTTGGTTTTAAAAAATCTTGATTATTTCCCTTCTTACATTCTCTTCTGCTGACTGACTTTCATTGTTTTTTCTCTAAAAATCGGGATGATGCATAGCATAGACATGTTATTATATGTGTCTCTGCCTGTGTGTCAAGGACGTTTAAATAATTTGGGATAATGAAACATGGAGACGAGAAGAAGGGGGCTCTTGATTACATGCATTGAGCAAGAAAAATTTAATTCGCAAAGTTGATGAACACTGCCACCATCGCATCGCACTACTGGCACAAAAATCGGATTGCTTTGGAATTCCTTGCTCAAACACATGAACGAATTCTTCACACATCAAAACTGTGCTACTAATTGTTGCAACAACTGCTCCGACAATACCATACCTTTGTCAACATTTTTGTGGGCAATGTTTAAAAATCCACTATTATCACTACTGATCATGGCATACTTTTAATTCTTGTTAAAGCAGCAATCGCCACTATGCATTTCTTGTTCATTATATTCATTTAAAAACTAGTAGTTCCTGTACATTGTTAATGTAATAATAAAATATTAAAAAAGGCTGTTAGCTTGAATACATTGCATCTACGAATAAATAATTATCCTGTAAATAGTACTTGATTAACAAAGCAACGTACGATTACATAAATATGAATGATATGGTAAGTAATAGTAGATTTTGATGTTTACTGAGCGCAAGCACTTACTATTATTGTCATTACTAACGATCATGAAAAGCACAATAAAAAGCAACTTCATTGCAGTCAAGCAATACATTCATGCATGCAAGAATCAAGCAAAAAATAAATGAATAATAAATACCATATTTGTAAATATTGAGCAGCCTTGAAATAATAAACTTAAAATAGATTCGCATTAAATAAAAATAAACATAAAATATGGAGTGCAAAATAATAAGTTGAAAATGGCGTAAATAATAATAAAAAATATAAAAAATGAAAGTTGGTGCAGAACAGAGCAGAGACCGCAGTGCAAATTTATTGAGTGTTGGTAGTTGCTTTCTTCTCCTACGAGCGCAGCAAGAGTAGTGGAGGCAAGAAGGCAAGCAGTTTTACGCGTTCTTTTTATATACATTTTTGTTATTCTGTTTTTTATTCGCGTTTACGCATAGCAGCAAGTGTTGTTTGTTACATAACTTTTGAAACTAACTACTTGTACGAGGCTACCACTCACGAGAAAGGAAGAAGTTTTGTACAAATAGCATTCGAAAGTCTACTTTCTAAATTGTGAAGAAAACTATTTTCGGAATTCAATTGGAATTTATGTACATCATAATTAGGACTAGGAGTATCAGTAGCAGTCAAAATCATGCCTCGCTAATTACCAGTAACGTTTGTGTAAGTAAAATTTTTTGGAGACTGCTTCCAACAACCATCGGAGTACTTATTTTCTACAGGATTCTAACGGGAATTCTACGTTAAGAGTTTCTACATTTAAAAAATTCTTTACACGGGTGAGGTGGGAAAATTACAGGTAAATGTAACCTATACAACTTATATAGATGCTTCAGTTTAGGTAAAATGTCCAAATAAAATAAGTGTTATAAAAACTGGCGAGTATAAAACTTTCAGTACTGTTTATGAGTAACAACCTACGTAACAACAATTTTGAAAGGTCATTTTTACGAGTGGTTTCACAAATTGTGTGGGTGTAATAGTAATCGTCAAGTTAATTCTGAAGGGAAAAGTGTAATTTTTCATCTGTGTAAAAATGGTATGTGCACTTGTTTCTTACAAGTAATTAGTTGCACTACATGTTTGTAAAAATCAATGTAAAAATTATGTTTAAAAAATCCTAGGCCAGCTAAAAGATTGTACTGCAAGCAAGAAACTATTCATTGTAGCATTGTACTCTAAAAGTATGAGGCATTGTTTTAAAAATAGCTTGTTCAAAAATTTTTTAAAATTGCAGCAAAAATATATTTTGTTTTCTTTGCAAAAATAACAAAATTAAGTAAAAGAAAATGGTTGAAATTTGTAAACAAAAATCAGTGTACTTGTTTTTTCTTTCAAAAAATGTAGTCTACAAATTGTAAAAAGTGTGTTTAAAAAAGGAGTAGTGATCTTGGTTAGTTTCATGTTGGGATTGTGTTGTGTCCACTCTGACCTCAAGTACTGGAGGCACATGCCTCCGTCTTCTAGGAACTTCTACAACACTTGATTCATCATCACTTGCCTCCTCCTCTTCCTCTTCCTCACTCGATTCCTCAGACTCCGTCACCTCCGGTAATTCAGGCAACTACATGTGCACAGTAGCAACATACAAAAATTTAGATGTAGAGAAAATTGCATTTTTCTGGCTTTTCCAAAAATTAATGCCTTCACATTATTTTCAAAAATGCTTCAAAAGTCATCCTTATTTTATATCATTAAAAATCAATTTCAAAATTTCCCTCTAATGTCTACTGTATCATCTTAAAGAATGCTCATTATTTTACCACAATTCACAAAAATTACCACAGGTTTTCATCAATACTCCGATTTTGGACTTGTTGACTGACAATTGGTTTTCTGATTGTTAGTAAATATAGACTTATTGTAACGAAACTTCATAATTCCTTTATAATCAAGACTGGTCTGAGAGACTTTGAACTTAACATTTAGTGCAACAAATCGCATGGAACACCACACACAAGTAACTGCAAAATAACATGCTCAGCAATGCTTTCTCTTTCTCAGCAAACAGAGGAAAGCTGCACAAAACAAAACGTCATGACGAAATCAATCTTACCTTGGAATCAGGTGCGCCAGGTTTTGGCTTTTCTTCCTCAACAATTTTGGGTGGTTGCTTGGCTGGCTGAGGAGTTTCTGCTGGCTTTTTTTGCTGTGTCTACACATTTAACATTATGTACACATTCTTTTTTACTTTCTAGACTTACACCACTGATTTTTAGGGTCTACTACAGGTATGATCATCATCATTGTAAAATTGTTCGAACTGAACTGAGAGAAAGCAAATGAAAATCAATCATAAAGCAAAACGTGGGTTAATAATAAAAGGATGAAGTTTTTATCAGGGAAAGAGTTAGATTTTAAACAAAAGAAACAAAAGTTAAATGTTAACAACACTTACAGTTTTTTCTGTGGTTGTTGTTGTCGTGGTAATGGTGGTGGAAGGAGGTTGCGTGGAGTCTGCTTTTGGTTCTGGCTTTTCTGGGCTCGGCTTCTCCTCAGGCTTGGCTGGCTCCTGTACCTGTGGGGTTTTTGCTGAGGGTGCTTTCTTTTCTTCTGGTTGCTTTTCTGTGGTCTTTGGGGCCTCTGGTTGAGGTGCTGGTTTTTTCGAGTCGGCCGGGGCTCCAGGCGACTGTGCTTCTTCCGCTTTCGACTGTCTTCTCGATTGTGCTTGTGGTTCCAGTCCACTAGGTTGTTCATCGGGCTGTTCTTCTTTCTTTCCTGCCACTTTCTTCTTCGTCTTTTTTATTGGCTCAGAGTCTTTTCTCTTTGGCTGAGGCTCTGGCTCATCATTTTTCGCTTGTGAGCTTCGTCTGCTGCTATCTGTAAATTTCAACTCGATGTCTGGTACTTCACGAACTTTCGGTTCTTCTTCAACCTCTTCAAATACATAGGGTTCTGGCCGGTGAAATTTCATGCTTTGAGTTGCTAAGGTAGCCTTTTGTGAATGTCGTGTTGCTACTGGCTTATCAGTAGGCTGGGATCCAGCCGCTGGGGCAGTTGGCTCCTCCTCTTCCTCATCAACTTCCATGATTTCCACCGGACTTGGTGAGCGAACCTTTTTCTCAGATTTGGAGGCACGTCGTTCTACTGTGGTTTGTTTCTTCTCTTCTTTCAAACTCTCCCTCCGGGACTCCACTTTAGTCACGGTTCCTTCTTCTTCCTCAACAACCTGCTTTTGACGGTCCTTTGTTACAGAACTCCGCCTCCTCTCCTCCACCACCTTCACCTGTTCCACGGAGCTTCGTCTCTTTTCCTGGACGCTAGAAGCTTCTTCCTTCTTTACCACAGTTGTTTGTGGCTTAGTACTCACCTGCTCCTCATTTGCATCTTTTTTGACGACCTTGGTCAAGGCTACTGTCTCCTGAGCCTTTTTCTCTACCGTTCTGACTGACTGTTGATCAGAAGCTGTGTCCTTCTCAGCTTCCTAGAAATGTGTCAAGTCACATGAAGACCATTCTTTTCGTAAAAAACCAATGGACATCAATCACGCCAAATTCATGCATAAATTAGACAGCCATGCAAGAGAAAAGGAAAGAAACATGATGCAGTCATACTTATTGACGTTATTTCCCCAGTCACCAAATTACCTTCAAACATCATATCATCATCTTCTTGATCATCGAGCAAAAATACCAAATTGCATTTTTCCCAAAATGCTAACAAGAAGCCAATTAACGGGTAAATAATGAGGACACAAACGAAACTTGTTCTTTTCCCTTTTTCGCCTTGTGGCCTTTGGCATTTTGTACCCCATGCAAAAAATAACAAATAACCTTTCAAACTTACAAGAGAATATTCTGCTGGTTTGCAACATTAATAATAGAATGTACATGACATGATGAGGGCGTCCTTCAAAAACGTTAAAGCAATGTGAGCCATGTCACGTACAAACCAGAAATTATTACAAAGTGTTTTAAAACAAAATCCAAGTTTTACTTCCACTTGCATCATATCATCATCAGAACTAGGATGAAACATCATCGTGAAGCCAGCTTCATAATCATTATCATCAACAGCCACAATACGATTCAACTGTCTGCCGGAGATTGCAATCAACCAATGTCGTCATTCTAACATCAGAATCCCTCCAAATACTGAGCATGTATACATTTCTAAATAAATCATTAATTGTACAAAAATAATGGGTGAAATGTATAAATACATCTACATAGTATATACATATATTGCGAAATTATTACAAATTTGAGAATTCTGAAGAAACCAAATTCTACATTTTGAAGACTAGCAAATACAATAACCATTTAAATATTATTTGTAGTGCAGCGTGTGCACTTACTTTTTTAAAAAACCTAACATCTAACTTGTCTTGGTTCACATATTTATTTTTAGTTTTCCAACTAAAAAATAGACTTGTGTCTAAAATAAAATCTGTACCATGTATCGTCATCATCTTAGTAAATACCATCGCCACCACTAACTATCAACTATATTATAGTTCAACTTGCCTAGCTAACAAGCATCATTCCATTCCACTTTCTTTTCAGATAGCATGGCATCAGCCTAAGAAATATCTCAGTTCAATCTTCCGCCAGTATATATTATTATCACCCTGACTTTATCGGTGCCCTCTTTTTCCGTCTATAATAAGCAAGTGTGTGACTGCATGACTGGGATATAAAATCTTACAATAAGAAACAATGTGTTTTTATATTCCAAGTTAAAACCAGCGAAATATAACTAACGACGGTAAAGAACAAGTTGGAAGAGTTTGTGTGACGCTATACTACTTTCCTCTCAATCCTTCTGTCTGTCTTTCTACATACCAGGAAGTGAACTCGTATTTAAAAAGATGCTTGTGCGATGGCAACGATGATGATGATGATGATGATTATGCAATGCATAAATATGCATGCAACCTCACAGTAGCAACAGAGTTGGAATGGGGAGCATGAATGCAGAAAAGCACTTTCGCCTTCTCTCCTCCTTGCAAACTCCTGTTGTGCTTTTTCACAACAAAAAATTAACCAGTTTTTGTTTAATTTTACGAAAGGAGTATATCCGTTATGTCTTATCATGTTGCCGTTAAGAGGGGACTGCTCCGCCTGTCTGCTTGTTACTATTTCGCGTGTCTGCTAGTGTGCCATGCTATGATGTAATACACGCCGGTATATGATGAAGTAATCGCAAGAGCGAGTTACAAGTTGCCATCATCATCACTGCTGCCACCATCCGAAAATGAGCTCGTGATGTTGTAGCTTCGCGATCTATTCATTTTAAATTATGTTTCCAACTACCATTGAATAATAAATGTGTGTACTGCAATGTAGCGTTTATTTTTCCACCTTGCTTTGCTTTGTTAGATAATACCCAACTTTGAAACACTAGCGTACAAATTTTTAAAAAGAAGAAAACACCTTCCTTATTTTACACTTCCTTCCTTCCTTTTCTGAAAAGAGATCAGAATTTACTTGCATCCTCTGTCTGCCTCTCTTCGTCAGTCTGCACTGCCTATATTAACACGTATATATTTCTGTCACAAAAATAGCAAACTTATCTGTTTTATTTTTGGTAGTTGGATTGCTCTTGCTCCTACCATTTTTCTTATGAGTGCAAATGCTTCTAGAACCCACTGAAGTAGTTTAGCAGCATTCATAGTTATTGGCTTGTATGTATTAACGGCATGTTTCTCACTCTATGCAAACCAAATATACTTTTGTTATTACGGTTGTTGTGTTGTTTTTTCGAACGCTTGTGTCTCTTCTCTATCTTTGAATCTAGTTACTAGCAACACTTTATTCATACCACCGAGCAGGGGGACGACGACGACGAGAAAGAGAGATAGAGGGAGAAAATGGACGCTTCATGCATGACATCACACATTTTTTCTTACTTTCCATCATCATCATCATCGTCTTCCCTAGGCTGATGAGCACAAGATTACATGTGGGGCACGAAAAGGCAAAGCCACAAAGAAAGATGGGTCGAGAACAAGTGTACAAAATATGTTCCGAGAAAATTAACAGTTTATACTTGTGATGAAAAAAGTAAGAAGAGATTTATGTATTGCATCACCCTCACCATCCACAGGTAAATCTCACATGACTTGGTACGGTAGGCTCGGAAAGACTGACTGACTGACTTATTTAAAATGCAGCGATTGAACTTATTTTAAATGTTTGCACAAATCAATTATGAAATTAAATAATTCAGGCATAAATAGTTTTTGTTGATGTCAATCATTCGGAAACAAAACAGGCATTATGCATGCAAAAACATGCTCATATCCAACAAAACACAACAAGCGACACATTATAAGAATCAATATGTGGAGTTATAACGCATAAGGGTTGCTGTAAGAAGACCACAGCCATTTACTGTACCTTTGGTTCTTCAACTTTCGACTTTTTCGCCTCCTCAGGTTTTGGAGCAGCCTTTTTCTCTTCTGGCTTGGGCTTTTCGGCAGGCTTTTTAGGTTCTTCTTTGGGTTTTTCAGGTTCTTTGGGCTTTTTAGGCTCTTCTTTTGGTTTCTCAGGCTCCTTTGCCTTTTTAGGCTCTTCCTTAGGTTTTTCAGCCTCTTTTGGTTTTTTAGGTTCTTCTTTTGGCTTTTCAGGTTCCTTGGGCTTAGCCTCAGGTTTCTTTTCTGGTTCTTTGGGTTTCTCGGGCTCAGGCTTTTTCTCTGGCTCTTTGGGTTTGGCAGGTTCAGGTTTCTTTTCAGGCTCTTTAGGTTTCTCGGGTTCGGGTTTTTTCTCTGGCTCCTTAGCCTTGGGCGGTTCTGGCTTCTTTTCCGCCTCTTTTGGCTTTTCTGGTTCGGGTTTCTTCTACACGAGAATTTATTGTGGATGAACAAACAACACTCAATTCACTCTTATTCTTTTTGAGACTTTTCTTACTTTTCTGACTTTTTGTGACACACTACTACTACGCAACACAATCTCATACTTACTATTGAATACCTGATATTACCATAATTACCGTCCAATAATTTACACCGTAGTACTATACCCGGTTTCAGAAAAAAATTGTCAGAAAAAAACGACTTCATCTTGACTTTCCAACAATCACTACTAATCAACCACAACACTCACTGTACTGTCCTTTCTGACCTACGCTTCGTGTTAATTTTTATACACTTTACTGGACAAAAACATAAAATATCAAAATTACGAAAAGCAAAACAAAAACCAATTTGATTTGTAGTTTCGTCAAAATATCCAATTCCTAGGCTTTGGTATGGTGAACTGAACTGACCATTATCCGATCCCGGTCAAAACTTTCTCTCAACTTTTAGCTTAGCACTTTTTGTGACTTTACTATAGACTGACTCCAGTATTTACAGAGTATTAGCTTGAACAACATTGGACAATTTACAAATAGTTTTTAAAGAACAAGCGAAACTCCATTTTGTTACCTTTTCTGGTTCCTTTTTAGCCTCTTGTTTCTTTTCCTCTACTTTCTTCTTCTCTTCTTTTTTCTCTAAAATTGTCAAAATCCGTATGCGTATTGATTACATTACATATTTTCAGAAATCAATCAAAATCAGATCATGATGTAGATGGAAAAGGCTGTTTCTACTACGCAGCACCTTTACCTTGCACGGTAAGAGTGGCTTCAGACTCATTAGAGCCAAACTCATTTTTAATGACCACTCTGTATGTCCCAGAGAACTCCTTCGTACATGACGAAAGATTTAGACGCGCCACTTTCCCATCAAATGATGTATTTTCCTTGATGACTTGTGTATTCCTGTAAAAATTACGATTTTTTAGGTTTTAAGGAGCAATCATCTTGAAAATTTGATTGAGTGAAAATGAGTTTGAAGTTTGAACACCAAGTAGGTATGCTGACGTACTTGTACCACGTCACTGTTGCTTTCTTGTCGATGATAGTAAGTTCGCATGAGAATTCGACACTTTTTCCTTCTTCAACCGTCTAATTTTGAATAAATAAACATTCACTTGAAATCAGTAAAAATTAAAACGTGATGTCATGCAGAAAATATTACAGGGTTACTCACTGTTGATTTTAATCCTTGAGCAAATTTAGGTGCTTCTCCTTTCGCTTTTGGTTTTTCCTCTTCCTCATCAGAAGGAACCTCTGTGATCTGAACAGTCTGTGAAGTCACCTCTCCCTTTTCATTCTTTGCGACAACTTTATAGGAGCCTTTGTCCTCTCTGGAGGCTTGCTGAATCTCCAGTTGAATCTTGTACTCTCCCTGCATAAAAAACAATATAGATATCAATTTTTTTCTTCACTGTAAAAATTATATGAATCAGGGTTGAAACGGCAACGTACCTTCTGAACTTGTTGTATATTAACAGAACGTCTGTTATCTTGCTTGATAACTGTTTGTTCTTTGAACCATTGGACATCAGGTGGAGCCTGGCAATTAATTGTTGTCTCAATCACCACCACCTTTGTCTTCTGTACTTTAACTATGCGAGGTTGCTGAATTATGACAGGAGCAACTGCCGAAACAAATGAAAAATTTGATGAATGAAACATGTTGAAAATTATGCTGAATATTTATTTGTACCCTTTCCACAATAAGCGTAATCTTACTTTCAATGTTGAGCGTCAAATTTGCATTAATCTCTCCAAACTCATTTTTAATGTTACACTTGTACAGACCACTGTCCTCTGGAGCAGGGTCTTTAATTTCCAGTCTGATAATGAAAACTTCTTTTTCCTCTTTCATGCTGATGGAGAACTTGGACGACTGCTTCACCTCAATTCCTTCACATGCCCAAACATGTGTAGGCCTAGGATCTGCTTTCACTCGACACTCCATAATAATTAGTCGTCCATTTTGTTCAGAGACAATTTTTGGTTTCTCCACAAAAGTGGGTGCCTGGCCAGCAGGCTCTGGCTCTGCCTCAATGTTCAGATTGAGATTCGCATTGGATTCGCCATGAAGGTTTTGCACGTGGCAGCGATACGTGCCACCATCCTGACCACCTGGCTCCTTTATCTCCAAAATGAGATCAAATATATCTTCGCTCACGTCCTTGATTTTCATCGCTATGCGGGAGGATTCCTTCACCTGGGTTGTCCCACGGAACCAGGTCACCTCTGGCTTTGGATTTGCTTTGCATCGACATCGCATTGTGATTAGCGTCCCGGATGCATTCGGAGTAATTTTTGGTTTCTCGATAAATGTTGGAGCGATTCCTTGATCATCTCCACCTTTTTTATAGGTAGGGGTGCAAAAAAACAACGATTAGGCACGGTTCACAAATAATGCATACAAAAAAGAAACCGTTGATGAGAAACCCTGTTTAGTCCTTTCATTTCCTCTCCAAAACTTCTCAGCGTCGACCATTTCATCTTGGAAATTTTCACATAATATTTTCAAAGTAATCAACATATCAAAATCATAGAGACATAATTGGAAACTTTATAGGTGAACAGATCAGGGTCTTGTGATATATTGCAAAATAATATTTAAAGAACAACAAAAGAAGGAAATGGCAACGAACAAATAATAATAATAACACGAAACTGTGTATAGTGTGTGATGCGAAAAAATAACAGTATTGCATAAAAATGCATTGCATAAATACTGACAGTAACGCACCGGCACACAAAAGACATCACAAGTATGCTTGTAAAAAGTACATAATGGTAATTAAATACATTCAGCAAATTTTCAGACGCTTAAAAATAGTGTATATAGCACTTAATTTTGAGTTTGTAGTTATTTGTCAAAATACTTTTCCCCCGCCGGTGTACACACTAATAATTATTTTTTTAATTAACAAGTGGTATACATAAAGTGGTAAAGTGTACGTTGTTTGCCTAATTATTAATTGCCTCCCAAAAATAACATGCCTGTTTGCTTTTTATTTCTGGTGTGCTTGGTATTTTTATGAGACCATTTTGATGATGCAGTTATTATTCTCTTCTCAGTTTTGGTGATAAAATTTAAACAAAGTGCAAATTGGAGTAATAACGACAAGACATGCGCATTTACAATAGGTGATGAAAAGTAGAATCTCATGGTGAAAGTTAGGTTAGGGAAAGCTTGTTTTTTTTTAGCAGCATGCATGATCAGTTATTTAAGATTACAAACACGCTCAGCATGCGATAACATAAATTCATAAAATGCAACATGCAAAGCTTAATTTCTGTTTGAGTTCTTCCGTCGTTTGACGATTAGTGTTAATATTCAAAAAATAGGCAATGAAACGAAAAATGAACTGGGGCTCTTCAGGGGCAACAATAATTCAAAATAAAAATTGTAAAAAATAGTCGTCTCAAGTGCATTCAATAAGAATGAGGGCTTAAATTTCTTTGTGTGATCGACTTGTTTCAGTATTTGGCAGCGAAACACTGAGGTAGTAGAGAGTAAGATGGTGAGGGTATGGACGGTTTCATCAGGGTTTGTTGTTGAGTATATTTTAATAAGTTTTTTTTGTCGGTTTGAAGTGATGATGATATTGGTTGCTTTGTTGGTGATGTTGCGAAGTTTCTTGCTGTTTGTACCTTGAAAGTTGAGTGAAATATTGGCATTGCTTTCTCCACAGGCGTTGACAGCATTACAGCGCCAACTGCCGCCATCTCCAATTACAGGATTGGAAATTTCAAGACTGAGTATGTACGTGTCTTTGCCGGCATCTTTCCTTAACATTTTGATTCGATCTGATTGATCGATTTGCTTTGTTCCCTGCCACCATGTAATTTCTGGAAGGGGTTGTGCCTCCAGCACACATTCCATTACCAACAGCTCTCCTTTCTGTTTTATAGTTGGCTTTTTCGGAAATCGTGGGGGTTTTCCTTCGGGAATTCTGTGGGTGTACATCAGCACAAAGATCATTGTACACAAATCTTCGTTTCTCCTTTCTTTCTTTTTGTCACAAAAATGCTTAATGGTTTTTTTAAATCAACTAATTTCCCCACAACTATGTGTTTGGCTTACTTGAATTTACCACCACCTTCGAAATTCAAATTGACAATGGCGGTTGCTTCGCCGTGATCATTTTTGGCTACTGCCTTGTACTCTCCTTCGTCAGAAGATTCTGCGTTACTTATTGTCAGTCGGGACATGAAGAACACTTCAGTGGTTGACTCTCGGGTAATCGTCGATTTGAATCGGGTTCCTACCAATTTCTGACCTTTGTGATACCTACAATCACACAGGGCCACACAAATTTTCGATTTTAAATGCTTCGTCTAATTTTTCTATTTCCCTTCCAACTTGTGTTTCGTTTCAAAAATAGTAAAGAACGTACCATTGGACAAGTGGCTCTGGATCGCAGGCAAGCCGTACTTCAAATGTTATTGCGCCAGATTCATCTTGTCTGATGACAGGTCTTTCAGTAAAACTAGGTTTCACAGGTTTGCTGCCTCCTGAATCCCCTAAATTGAGGAACGAACCTACGATCCGAACGGTTAGTATTTGTATTACTCGCCGCAAAAACTTTCTTTTCTTAATTTTTCCTTCGAATGCGTTTTCACGTTTCATTGATTTTTCGCTCTTTCTTGGATTCAATTTTTGTTTCAAAAATGGTAATTTTAATACGACTACCAAAAATTACACTAGTTGTAAAAATTTATGCGTTGTAGTATGCGCAAAAACATTATGTGAACGCCTCAAAAATTAATTGATTAGGTATGTAATTTAGGGATTAATTACTGCGTACAGCGTTTCAAAAATATAAGTCTACACTATAGGTCCTGTCTTGGGTACCTCTGGCAAACCTTACAATAATAACCATTGATTATCTCTACAGCTTCAATCTTCAAATTTTCGAAATATTTACAAAGGTATAATGTTCTAATAAAGATCATCAAAGGTTTGCTAAAGTCTAGTCTATCACAAAACACGTTATCGATAGTCGATAAGTGGTTCTGAAGGGAACGGGCACCATTAATTTGTTTTACCACATGCGTGGTTGTACAGGTAGCAGTGCCAAAGAAAGAAGAAATATTATTCCAACTTCTACAACTGGACTAGATAGATAACTACTGGTGTTTCATTCATATGCATGACCATTGCACTTTTTAGGGTGAACACATTAAGAACTACTTCACACTTCATGGCTTTGTACAAAATTGTCGATACTCTTAATATCGCCAACGATAACCAAGTTGACAGTATATTACATTGTAGTTGATGAAAATAGTTACCTAAAACCTATAATGGCTGTTGTTTCAAACTGGCATTTAAAAAAAAATATTCAAACTGTTCCACCCTTAAGCTTTCACCTGTTGGAAACCCCATCAAAATCTATTAAAAGTCATTTTCTCTAGCAATTTTGCGGGTGCCTTATATTTCCTTTTGGTAATAACCAAACTATTTTAAGTAGGCTCAGCAAGTATGACAGTTCAATTATGAAGATGTCAGTCGTTGCAATTTTCAAATTCTGAAAAACGGTTAAAGTAGGTACGGTAGAAGCTGTGTCCGCATTATTTATGATATGGACAGCAATTTCATGTCAGCTTTTGTACTAATTCTACCTAGAAAGACACAGTAACAACGTGTGATGTCAGTAAATTATGCATGCAAAAAGTCATTGCATTATATCAATATTCGCCCTGTTAATGTGTTTAAGTTTATTTACCCAGCCATTCGATATTCAGCTGGATTTTGACAAATTGGACGCATTAATAGTAACCCTTCGTTAATTTCATACTACCGCCTCTCACTACCATTGTTTGAGTTTTGTCTATTAAGATTTTATTGATTAAGACTCAACTAACAAGACAAGATATGAATGTAAACATCTTTTAGTTTGGCTCGATGGGAATGTGGGGTATCCCATCATATTTCTTTATTGAACATTTAACAATGACTGTGTTCATCGTTGTGTATGATTTGCTTTCAATATCAAAATATTTAAGTGACCTAGTCTTCTAATCAAATTGCTATATTGGTGGCTTAAATGAAGCACGTCGACCAACCAGCGAAAAATAAAAAGAGGAGTAGAAGAAGAAAAAGTGATAGTAGAGGTTGAACTTACTGTCAAAATTGAGACTGATTGTAGCATTGCTTTCTCCCAGCTCATTTTTCGCCGTCACCTTGTACTTGCCGGCATCTTCCACTGCCACATTCTTTATCTCCAGTGCGGCCACGTACACACCCCCATCCTTTTCTACTATTAACTATTCGTTAAAAAAGAAAAAAAAATATTGTCATTGGCGAGTCGTGAATGTTTAGCATGAGGCACATGACAGGGAAAGGTTTTTTTGATAAAGTATATAAAGAGAAAGCAGCATCATTATGTATGTAGGCGTTTTT
This sequence comes from Willowsia nigromaculata, assembly GCA_034700605.1. Taxonomy (NCBI): domain Eukaryota; kingdom Metazoa; phylum Arthropoda; class Collembola; order Entomobryomorpha; family Entomobryidae; genus Willowsia; species Willowsia nigromaculata. Next base: position 3,795 of record JAQIXX010001799.1, on the reverse strand, counting down.
TCTGCTCCGGCCAGAATTCAGTTTGAGATGATGATGTTGACATGTATGTAGTCTATCCGAGTCAATTGTAATTTGAGGAGAGGAAGGGAAGTGGTTTTTGTATATTTTACGCACCTTGTGTCTACTACTGCTGGATACTTGATTCCCATCATGGAACCATAACACGGAAGGTTTAGGATCGGCTTTAATTTTACATTCGAATACTAATCTACGGCCCTCGTCCTCTTGACGGATTACAGGTTTCTGAGCAAAACTAGGAGCAACCCCGTCGATTTGCCTGGGGCGGAAACAAAAGAATATGTTAAGGAAATTGTTATCCTTGCTTCGTTGTTAATTTGTCTCGTTGTTGCTGCTCATGTTGCCCGATGGTATGGTAGCTTCATTAACAAGTTCAACCCGCTAATCTCTTAACTGAAAAAGTAATGGTGTTTCTCTCCTGCCATTTTTACATGGTTCATGTTGCACCGCTGTGGTCACATAAATTTGTCATAAATTCATGGTATGACGCCTAGTATTAGTTCCGCTGATTTTGCAAGTTTTCGAACCTATGATGTTGTCATTCTGTTTTGTGTGAATGTGAACAAAGATCAATTTACGGAACGATTTTTTTTGCAGTAGAGACAGGAAGTGTGAAACGATGCCAGAGATGAGTTGTGGTGTCAACGTTTTGGTCGTTACGCTACTTTTATTGACACCTCATGTAGGAAAACTATTTCCACAATATTTTTACCACTCAATTATTTAATGAATTGGTTAAGCCATTTCGCCAGCCTTAAATAAAACGTTTATGCAGTTACTCCTTTAATGACTGTCTTGCAACATCCCTTCAGTTGAATCATAAAATTTGCAAATAAAATAAGTACTAATATTATGCCGCCGCCATCGTTTTAGCATTACTTCTTGGTAAAGCATACATTATTATCAGATCTCTGGTTTTGCAGAAATAACAAGCAAATCGCATGCGTTGTATGCACTCTGTCCTCTCTGGGTGCCATAATAATCCATGCGATGTCTTGCAAACCTACATAACAGCTCTAAAATCCACACACACACACAAATAACTATCCGCCTACGCTTTCCCTGTCTCTGCCAACTTGGTGCATACAAAGTTACATAAAAACTTAAAACAATATAATATCCCATGTTGTATATTATAAATATACACACATGAATATACCATATCAAATAATATACCGGTTACTCCTCATACCAAACTGACATATTCTAATATACAAACTACAATATTTTTAGGTTTATTTCTCATCAGATGGGTTCAAACGAAATTTGATTTTCTACCATACTTTGGAGGCAAACAGCATTGAGAATGCTTAAATGAAAAACTTTCATAACAACTTTTCATTCTATTTCTGCTGCAATTTTTATGGAATTGGGGAGCAGGACGATGATGATAGTTTTACTACAATTAAAATATGCATACATACAGAGGCTGTACAGCTGGATTATAAATAAGTAAATATTTTTCCCCGAAACTCCTCAAACGTAGCTGAATACATTTGAGATGAATCAGAGAGTCCTTGTGGGCTGTTATTGGTATGATAATGGTGCTCTAGTGGTTGATTTGCTTGTTACATGGCTAGTGTGTCTGTGTTTACTCATTCTTTCTCTTTTGATCATTATCCGCTGCAACAAACTCTTATGACGTATGCATACTTTTTGATGTGATGAATTCGAAAATTGACAAAGAATGCAGGTCTTGTTGCTTTCCCTGATTCAGATTTGAGCTAAATTTTGTTGTCTTGTTTATAGCATCATGATTGTACCCACGTATAAGCATGCGCTCCTGTCAGATGATCATGACGATGTGAAGCTGCTAAAAAATCCCAACAACTATATCCGCTTCCTTTTCTTTAATAATGACGCTCAAGTTTACGCAAACCTTTCAAGCAAGAAAAATAATTCCGATGAAAATAGAATTGAGTTTTGTACTTTGTATGCGATGATTCAAGAGTGGGCTGTGAAAGGCTCATGATACTTATCTAATGAACTCTTTCCACCAGTGAACATTATGCACCTTTATCATTTCATCACATAATCACCGTCAAAAGTGAAAAAAAAACTAAAATGAAGAATGTACTTACTCATCATCATCAGTGAAAGGTCACTTGAATCTAAAGTTTTTTACTTGGAAAAAGTGAACTTGCATCATTTCCTTTCTCATGATCATCATCACCACCACCACCATTTAGATCATTCATGCTATTTCACGATGAGAATGGAATGCTAATGTGTCTGATAACCTTGTGGATGTCGGTATGTTAAATGTATAATGCTAAACACGACTGCAAATGAACGAACGGACATGGTTTAGTTTGAGGGATGAACTGTCTGCAAAAATATCATCATCGTGTAAAATAAATAAATACATGTTTCAAAAAATTGACGTTGTTAGTGGTTGCTTGACGCTGGGCAGAGATGGAGAGAAAACACGATGACTGTAGTATGCACAAATTCTAAGAAAATGGGGTAATAAAGCTTAGTTTGTTGAGTATTTGTGTAGTTCTTAACTATCATAAAATATCCTATTTCTACGACAGTTTAAAATAAGAGAAAACAGTGCTACCACCAATTCGAAAGCAAAGTTGATCGAGGAAAGGAACCGTGATCTGATTATATGCTACACCGCCTGTGCAGTATACCAACTACTAATTCAACTGTTACTTTCGTGGTTGTTGTTGAAAAGTACTTGATATTATTATGACAAAGCACATATGGCGTCTCCTCTCTGTGTACATGCTGCTGTTATTCATTTTGAAAGCGTTTTGTTTGCTTTCTCTTCCTGTTCCATTGCCTTCAAATTTCATGATTTCAAATCCATTTCGCTCATCCATGTTATTACTTGCATGCATGTATGGTACAGTTCCTTCCGTTTTGCTACAGCCTTACTTCAATTTTATTTACAATTTCTGTGCAAGGATATTGGCGAGGAAACCCCCGCTAGTGTACAAACAGCGTGGCAATAATGTTCCTATTTTTCTCTCTCGCTGGCCGCTTTGATGTTTTCTTAGCCTAGTTAGTTCCCTTTTGGTAAACTGAACTGTTCGATGTTTATTGGTACAACAAAATTCTACTGCTCCTGGATTCTATGAAAAATGTCGATGTGATATCTTCCTTAATTCATGATATTTTTTAGGTGTCTGCAATCTGCATAGTCATTAAAATAGTCATGTTTCTTGGCGGAACAAACAGGTCAATTGTTTCCAATTTTTGTGGACCAGACTAAATTTTGGCTTACTCTCATTAAAACAAATAAATATAAACTTTGAGAATTTTTGGTTCAACTTGAAATCGAGAGGAAGTTTCAAGGCTGTGGCAACAAGAGCAACAACAACAAGGCGAAAATTTGTTTTAGATGAGTAAGTGTAAATACACGATAATATTATGGTAAATGCAAAATAGGGATTGCATAACTTACTTTTCCTTGGGCTCATCGACAGCTGCAAAAATAGGGGATAAATAAACAAGAGAAAACCAACATTAAAATGTATACTCTTTAGAATATACAATTAAAGCATTTAATTTTTGAATTGAAATCCAGAGCTCTTGGATTGGTAGCGGTGAAAGTAAAAGAAAGTTATTATTGCTGGACTTACGGCTAAAGTTGAGGTTGATAGATGCAAAGACCTCTCCATGCTTATTTTTTGCTTTCACACGGTAGAGGCCCGCATCCGACTCGATGACATTATCGAGCTCTAGCACAACCAGATATTTGTTGGTGGCAATTTTGGTGTTTTTGAAGACAGTTCTCTTGTCTGCCTTGAGCTCGGTCTCTCCACG
>JAQIXX010001798.1:0-29870 GCA_034700605.1 Willowsia nigromaculata | reverse complement strand
TAACATACTTAAACGCATTGATTGACTTGTTTCAATAATTTTAATGTTTTATAATTGGGGTGTCCTAATTGGGTTGCTGGAACCAGACTGCATTGTGCATCGGAATTTTTTTTTGGGAATTTGATTCGCGGGTATTTCACCAAATCTTGAACTTGAGATAAAATCGCGTTCTTGCCGTACACTTAGGTATCCCCGCTTACTCTGATGCCGACATACACACAGAGAGTTCATAATAATCACACACATGCAATATTACCTTTTTAGCCATATTGTGCATTGAAAGTTCTTTTCTTCTTCTCAGTGTGCAGACATTTGTCGTTTTCATTTCCCTTATACTATAGTGCGCCTAGAAAAACGACACCCTTTTCTTCACTGGAGAATCTTTGACAGGAGAGAGGGTCGTAACACCATTTGTTTCGCCTTTTAGTTCGATTGAGGCATTCCCCATGCACTGGTAATTCTAACGTGGTGGCGGGTAAAATGCCTCTCTCTGACTCTCAATTCTCTAATACAAGTGCATTTTCCACTCTAAATTCATCTTTTATTTCATACCATTACCATTACTAGAATAACATTTTTCATGGAGATGCGAATGTGGATCATTATTCATCTTGTGACTCCAATAGAAAAAAAACTTTGTTCTATCTTTTATACCATGTTCTACAAGAAAGAATTCATATTTCATGTTGTGGTTTGGTTAAATGCATAATGTGAAAGGTTTGCCACGAATAGAAATAATTTTCATATTTGATGCACACACAAAATGATTGGAACAAGGGGGTGATGGCTGATATTTTTATGTCTTGGAATAGTAAAGGTGAAATAAAAAGAAAAGAGCACTTAGCACTACAGGGGAGCCAATCCGTGCTCCATTATACTTTCCATTTTCCAGATTCATATAACGAGACACTTTTCTAATTCAACGCTCATTAAGCATTTACACATTAGTCTTGGTATACGAGTGAAAACCGTGAAAAAAATCAATTTCAGTGATATTATATAGCCTTGTAGACACTGATAATGATCATGCTTTATTATGCTGCGTGTAATGTAGAAAGGAACGTGTAAATAGCAGAAACTTACAATAGATAAAGTAAAAGGTTAGATGGTGCAGAAAATTAGTGATGATTTTGCATTAAATTTCCCTCATTACATTCCATGTTGTGTGTATATGTGTGTGTTTTTTTGTTCAGATTCCTGTAATGAGTATGAGTACGTGCTACCAACGGAGTTTGGCAAATTACTTCCACACCAATTCAGCAGTCCCAACAGAGTTGTGCCCCCAGAGTCATGCCAGCAGACATTGGGAAGAAATCGTGCAATTCACTTACGATTCCGAGAGCTGGCTCTTCCAGAGATTTCTCGTCGTAGTTGGAACGTCATAAGAAACCTGGGTGAAGGCAGTTTCTCCACGGTATGCTATGTCGATACTATAAACTTTACTAGTACTACAAGAAGGACTTTTCACTTGTTCTTTTTCTTCAAGTCCAACATACATAAAATATATACCTGTTTAGTTTCCTGTTTCCATCTTACACATGATCCTATAATACACTTACGATTCACCTATCTATAAAAATTCATATTGCTTGAACATTCACATAACTGCAAGAACACAGTAGCAGAACAAGAACATACCTATTATACCTTATGGCTTACACGAAGAAGACAAGGACATTGAATTTTTTATGGAATCACTACTTCCACTACTACTACGACTACATTCTACATCTTTGCCAGAAAACAATTCTCGGATTTACTCAGAGACTCATGAAATTTTGACAATAATAGGTTTTTGTTGGGGAGCTGGAAAAGTGTGGCCCTGCTGACAGGCGTCTCGTCGTCGTCAAACGTATGTTGAGAAATGCCAGTGAAAAAGACAAGTAAGTTTATAAAAGTAAAAGAAAAAGGAGAAGAAAGCACAAAAGGAGAAAAATAGAAGAAAAAAGAACATGAATTATAAATTTTTTATCATTTCAGCATCATTCCTTGTTGTAAGTCTAGTTGTGTTGTTGGTGTGGTGGTGCTGAAGGAGATGTTGAGATGATAAGGAAATATGGCATACAAGGAAGGGAAGGGTGAAAAGTCCGTTTTCTAAATGTAATATTTAATACGCTGTTATCAGAATATTGTTTTGCTGTTGAGACGAGACCTTTCCCTCCACTTCATGTTTCTTCTCGGAGCTTAGTCTCACATTTTATTCTTTTAAAGTGCTCACAAATTCCTCCCGTACGTTGTCCGTGTAATAATATATTATTATGAGGAAATGGCAACGCGTATAATATAAGCTCATCCTTTTTATGCTACTTGCGTGAATGCCTTTGAAAAGGATTGGGACACAATGAACAAGAAAAATGACTTTTTTCACAGGTTAGATTTCTTAGAAGAAATCCGTCTGTTGTCCGCGCTGAAGGATCCTAATATTACTCAAGTCCTGGGGGTGTCTTCCGAAGAGGAGCCATGCAGCGTCATTTTGGAATTTTTAGAGATGGGTGATCTCTGTCAGTTCTTACGTCAGAATGATAACAGTCACCCTGCCTATACGGATAAGTTGAGGTATGTATAGTATAAAATGGTAATAAAAGAAGAATTCATTAAAAAGTTAAAGAAAAATCAATAGACCGAACATTTATGCTCGACTCCATTCTAACCTTCATAAAAAATACAAGATACGAGTTTTGTAAGGAACAAGAGTGGAGCAAATATGCATTTCATACATTTAGTCCCTCGCTCGCCACGTGCCCACTGAACTGATGTTACTGTCATAAAAGTCTAATGTTGCAGTTGTATCTCAGCTTGCTTTCGTCGAAAGTGAAACAACAAGGCTTTTTAATCGTCCAATCCAGTATAATGTTTATCTTAATATGCGTGAGCTTATGCAAGTCTTGTTTTTTGTCTCTAGTTTGAGTGATTTGCTCTTTATGGCTGGTCAAATTGCAAGTGGTATGAAATATTTCGAGAGTAAAAACATTGTTCACCGGGATCTCGCTGCTAGGTACGTACACGAGAACGCATTTAATTAATTTTTCTCAATTAAACACCAGTTCAAGACTAAAAATGTGTAATTATGGATAGTTTAATTATACGGTATGGTTCATTGGTTAGTGAGCCGTAGACATTTTTATGAGAGAAAAACACGGGCATAATTTATTTATGCATTTCGGGCAACTTTTCAATTTCCAGGAACTGTGTAGTGGGTCGTGGACTCACCGTAAAGGTATCTCATTTTGCTAGTGACATGGATGTTTATGCGTCGGATTATTATCGTCTTGATGGTAAAACGCCTTTCCCTGTTCGTTGGATGGCTTGGGAATCTATATTCTTGGTAAGTAAAAAATGTCAAACTTTTTTCCCATTTTCGTTATCAGCAGAAGCCACACCTGCGTGATGATTTGAAAGGCCATTAGTTTAGCCGATATAAAGTACAGGCTGCTATCAAACATCCAAACTTTTTTATAGGGGTCTTTTAGTGGACGTTCAGATGTGTGGAGTTTTGGTGTGACTCTGTGGGAGATCCTTTGCTACTGCAGACATTCACCATATCATGCCTTGACAAATCAAGATGTCATAACCAACCTTCAGCATTTGTCCGTGGATGAAGAAGCTGATTTTTTCGAGTTTCTTGAAAAACCACCCAATTGTCCGCGGGATATTTATCAACTTATGTGTGATACCTGGTGCAGAAACGAAGAAGATCGGCCAACATTCTGGGAAATCCATTGTTTTCTCAGTCGTAAGAATATTACTTTTTGCACTGAAATGATTAACAGAGAACTGCCAGCTTACATTGAGGCACACGCCCACGCACAGCAATACATCGTTTGAATATCGACAAAGAATGGTTAGCATTTTGCTAAAATATTCAATGCAACATTAAACTATATTTAAGAGCATCCCAAGTCCTTAAAATAAAATATCATCAGTGGTAAAATCTCGTCGTCACCTAAAAGTAGAAACATTATATTTAAAGTAGCGTATAGTTGATTGATAATTGAAAATATTTATCAGCGAGCATTTCCACTTAATTTTCTACTTTTGCTTTAAGAACACTATGGAATTCTGTTTTTATTTTGTGTGTTATGTTTAATGGTCACAAATATTTACCTTGATTTGTTACTTATAAATGACTGATATTTTACATGATATACAATAAAACCCTAGAATAATGACGAATAAGTTTTTAATATAATTTATATTAACGTCCTTATTTACACAGTTGAATATATAATTAGCAAACATGCATCTTCAACTTACTGCTTCCATCTCATAAAATGACTCAGTATTATTCGCAGAATTTCATGGACAGAACATTCAACATTTCTAGTTTTCAAAATTAATATCATCATGATTTTTTGGATGTGTGTCTGTCAGTTTGGTTTTTCCATCATACAATGCATTCATTTCCAGCCACAAGGAAAAAATTTGATGTAAAAAATACTAATTTTCTGTTCGTAAATGTTCTATAACTATCATAATATGTGGCTTATATTCGGTTTTCAGTATTGATTTGGTTCGAGAGACACGCTCCGATTCTGTACGCTTTGTTAACGATATATAACTTGACGTTGGTAATGAAGAGAGAAAAATGAAAAGAGAAGATATACTGCTTGTAGAGTTGAGGTATGCGTGCGTGTGTAGTGTGTATGTATAAGTTTTATATCATAACGATGACATTTGGTATGGCAAATTGGGTCTAATTTGATATTGGTTGGTTGGACACTTGACTACTATTATTGAAACTTTCAAGGAGGTTTCTCAATTCGTTTTCCCCTCTTTCTTTCTTCTGACAAGACGAGACGCACCTACCGCTGCTACTTTTACAATAAAACATACACTTCTTTTGAACAGAGATGTGCATGCAAAACCCTTTCGTGAAGTTATAAAACAGTTCTATTCTTATTCCAATTTCTATTCATCTTTCCATCAAAAATTTGTTTTCACCCTTTGCCTCCATTTTAGAAGACGAAGACGTAACACGTGAACCTATAACAAAACTATAATATGATGCATTAGAATATTTTTATAACACTGCACACATTTTTTTTATCAAGCGAATGATCCTGACGGTCATGAATGCAAAGCACATTTTTTAACAGGAGCGAGCAGAGCCCACAACCATCACCATTGCAGTGGCAAATAATGTTGTAGCTTATAATAAAGAAAGAAAAAGGGTTGTGGCTTGAAATGGGATTGAATTGAATAATATGTCTATATGTCAGGAAGACTGGGTTACTAACTCGTTATTGTTGTTCACCTCCTCTTACACGTTATATTTATAACTTTAAGCATTTTTTATCAGCCAAGCAATAATTCATAACATCACCCACTACTCATTGAGGACATATCAAGACATGGCATGTATTGATTCATATTAGCATTGAAATTGGAGAAAAAAATGTTTCTTTTGTAAGGGTTGTGTGAACATTAAACTACGTTTTTGCTATTAAACCAGACCACACTATCATCATGAATACAACCACCTCTTCATTGTAGACATTTATATTAAAAGAGAAGGAGTTATCATTATGTCAAAGTTGATTGGTGAAAAATTATTCCTGCTTCATATCTTCTTCTTATATTTTCTCCTTTTGCCACATAATTTCTAATCTGATGTCTTGCACGATTTAGCTTTATGGCTTGTTGTACAACATGCTAATTTAAAACAGAAAATTATGAAAAATAAACTGAAGCTGCTAACGTGCAGAACTGTAGAGTTTTTCCACAACACGCAAATTTTTCAAAACGTCAATAACAATGACCTCAGGAGAAACTGGTCTCGTAGCCAGTTAGTTTTTCATATGTACAAGACAGTTGAAAGCAGTGAGATGGAGTGACGTAAAAGTTTATGATATCATCATTATCCATTTATTTATGTAGCGCGTGTTACGCTTTATGTCCGGTTTGGTTTCAGGGGACATCCACTAACTTAAGTAATGACACAATGAATCTCCACTGTGAACTCTCTTAATATCCTTGAAAGTTATGGGCTACCGAAGGGGAGTACATAGGTTATTAACCATAATGACAAAGCGCTGACAGTTTGTCTTTTTGGATGGTACAACAAGTAATAATAATGTGTTTGTGTCTCACATGAACATATTTTTATCTGTTTTCATTGAATGAAATGTCGGGCGTAGCAAATATAACAAAGTCTTGCTCTGAGACCTCCGGCAATAAATTTGCGTAATTGCGGATACATTCATACATGCTGGCGTACTGGATTATTAGTAAGGCTAAACTCTTGAAAAGGTAGTTTCAGCAAACTGCTCTTTCCACAGTACAGAATGTGTGCACTTGGCTGCCAACTCCTTTCTCTCTCCATTTGTTAAGACAGCTCATGGTATATCATTGCTCGCAATTTCTCGTTTTGGACCACCCTTACAGCCTGTTTTAATGGTGCAATCATCCTCCTGAAATGGTAGGTGATATTCAGGTTAATGTCATCAAACAGGATCGTTAATGAGGAAAATATAGAGAAAAAATCCTTTAATGCTCGCATTTTAGCAGCCCGTCAATAGTTGACTTGACTTGATGTCTTGTGTGAATTGAGAAAAAACGACAGATAGAGATATTTCGTACTCTTTAAATAATATACTTGATATACACACTTGTACAAGTCAAACATTTTGTGCTTTTTAGCACATACGAAAACGGAAGTCGTTTAGAGAAGCATGTTAGAGGTGGAGGTGAGGGCGCACTAATACCCCTCCCTAAATAACTATTACCTAATATAAAGTATCTAGAGTAAAGCAGAGCAACGACTTCTTTAGTTCTACACTCATTCTCTCGTTAAAACTTCATTTGACAGCAGACATTGAGTGATCCGTTCAGCTACGATTTTTCTAAAGAAGAGCTGCTAAAAGGTGAAATTGTACACGTGGCATGATGAGTTTTTGCTTCTTGTGCAGTGTGCATCTCTTCACTCCTTTTAATATCACCCAAAAAGTACCCAAACATTATAGTTACTTAATATAGCTGTATACAGACAATGATGACACTTAATTTGCTGCTATCAACGATGAGTATAGAGTTGAATAGTTATTTGCGTTTGGACCTGGGAAATAATTTCCCAATCATAAATGTGGATTCATCAAAATATTGAAGTATTTAAGAGATTTTACGAGAGTTTCTTTTAACTTTTTCTGTCTTGAACAATTATTGAGGTTGGGGATATTTCAGCATAAATATGTATACTTTTGTATTCATACAATTCAATGCATTCAATTTATCGTTAAAAATGCATGTAGAAACTAGTAGAAAAGCAGAAAAAATCTTGATGAATCCTCTCTCCTCTTCTTCTCCTTTCAAACTTTCATCAGTGCTGTTAAAAATTCCACAAATTCAGCAACTTTTTTCCCTTCAACTTCAAGTCTAAAGGAAATAGTTTTTTTTTTCATTCTGCAGTTTTCATTTTTCATTACTGCTGTTATCACAAAAGAAGCAGGAACAGAAGTTGTCGACTTTTCTAGTAGGAAAGAGTGGTTTTGTAGCATTTTCCGTTTTCTTCGTCATCATCCAATGTCTCCGCGTTCTCTGAAAACGAAAACTATTCTACATGGATTATGCAAAGTGAGTTGCATTACATTTTCATCTTATATAAATACTTTTTTCTTCAGCAACTGAATCTAGAGATTGAGATAGGGTCTATTTAAGTAAGTCATTCTGCTGTTGAAACCAACTCTGTTTCTGTTCACTTTAAATGTGATCTCAACACACCCCCAATCCCTTAGTAGAGGTCTTGATGCACTATGCATATTTCAGAACACTTTGCATGCACTTTCTTGCCCTGCTCTCCTTCCTCTTGTAGCACATCACGTCGTGGAATAAGTTGAACTTCATTAGAAAACATGAGCTGACTTATTCCGTACCGTCAAACTCAGGAAATATTTTCAAGTAACATATTACTCGAGTTATACCTTAGAATCGCTTTAAAAAAATAAAATATATATTTTCCCTCACGAGTACTAATACTATCACCATTATAATAAATTTTAAAAATAGAAAGTGCTACTAGGGACGAACAGATCAAGTAAGCTCTAAAATGACTTCATTCCGTTTAGTAAGGCTACACATAGCAAAGCCACAGAGACGACTGGCTAGAAGATGGAGACAGGAAACGAAGAAAAAGGGAAATCGATTAAGGGGGAAAGTCTTAAGGAAAATGGGTGGAAAATATATAGCAACATAGCATTGGTGGTCGGTATTAGTACAATATTATAATGTTGCTCACTTAAGCCAACAAGCGATGCAAAACATCATATAAGGATATTTTATTCATATTAAAACGAACAATTTTTCTACGGTAAAAACTCATGAAAAAAGGAAATTGATATCGAAATCCATTTTCTCTCCTTCCACTTCATAATGCAAGATGTTGCCACACACAGGAAAATAGATACGCAGACGGAATTTCCATAAAACTGTTTGTTTTCTTTTTCCTTCTTCCACTTCTTCCTTATACGTACATACGAGAAACGTAGAAACGCTATAGAACACGTTACACAGACAAATAAAAAAGGGGAAGGGGTTGGTTACTTTTGCATCCAAAAATGCATTTATATAGTTTTTATACGTACCTGCTGAATAAAAAAGTTTATCTCTAATCGGTTTATGATTTCATCATGCATACACTATTATTGCACTACTGTTTATCTAGAAAGTCGTAAGAAGAAGGGTTTATTACGCGCAATAAATACCTCACAGTAGGACGTACATATGTGCACATAAAACACGCTAAAGTTCAACCTTGATCTTCATTATAGCAAGTGAACCACAAGATTGCATGATATATAAAAATGCGTAAATCTAATAAAAAGCTTGTATATCTTCAACAAAATATAAGGATGCAAAATGCAAGCCAACTTACGATAAATGTTTTTCGTATTTGAGGTCACGTGGCCAGCAATCTAGAAATGGATATTATATTAGAAAAGCCTAGTCAAAATACCCAGGTGGTTCGTGGCTCTCTACAAATCATTACATACGACATTGACAAGAGCACCAACGACTCGTTCTGTGAATAAAATTCAAAGTCATGTAAGCAAACTGCAAGTTCACCATATATGTATGCTTCAAATGCATTCATGAAGGACATGTCAGAAAAAGTGAAAACAAAAACATATTCACCACACGTCCTTCTATCCAACGCAAAAAAACATAAAGAAAGCAGGAGAAAAAAGAATACACCAATTGAAGGGTAAGTGAATGCACCAGATACCAAGAATGACTTACACCGACTTAGCTGAAAGTCAAAAGTACATATTCTTTAGATGATGCACAAAATAACGGTTATCCTGTACTAACAAGATACAAATTGCTGTTGTATGCTAAGCTTATCAATGGAACGTACATACAATACATAGTTTCTCCTTTTTCTTGCTTTCTTGCGTTTCAAGTTTTGCTTTTGCTAATATACTTGGTTATACAATATGTGGGTGATGATCATGATGATGGCAGAAGTTAGTAGTGAACTTACAGTTCTTTTGATTACCTCTCCGACTAACTTTTTGACTTGTCAACTGCAAACATATCAATGTTGACTGAGTGAGTAAACTCATAAGAAAAACCGGGAAGGACAGCATGTCGTATGGAACAACAGCACACAACACGTCATAATAAGAACGTCGTCAGGGGAAAAGAAAAAAAAAGTAAGGAATGACTCTAGCAAAAGGAGAGAAATCTATTCACAGGCTGTTGAATATGATGACGGGACGATGACTGCATTGCTTGAAGCGTATGGACTAAAGGAGTCGCCTGACTCCTCCAGACAAGACATAAGAAAGAAAAAGAAGACAACCCTTGCTTTTTTTGCTGAGGGCAAAAGAGTGGAGTGGATGTAGTCAGTGGTAGTTACTCCGTTCGTTCGTGTGTATACACACATTATGTGACGCAATTTTGAGGGAAACCCTGATGGAATCGTAATAATATAAAGGGGACATCAAAATACAATATCATTTCTAGGGAAAGAATATTATTTTGACATGAGATTTGATATATATGAAAATAAACTACAAACACACATTGGTTTTCCATATACTATAACGTGCTGAGGAGGAACGTGAGCAGGAAGAAGTCGAATGTAAAAAGTACAAAGAATTCCATGACTTGGTTAATATTCCACCCTTCTTCTTTGAGCTTTCTTCGTTTTCGTGCGATGATGTACGCATTGCATTACACACTTTCAGAGTCATTCAGCTGTTTACTTCTTCGTTTTCCCCAGTCGCCCCCGTATCCCCTTATTATTATGCATAAATACATGTTTTTCTTTTTGCTTCTTCAAACTTCTTCTCAGCGGACGCACAATGGTATTCAAAGCATGCAAGAAGTGCGTACTCAGTTAAAGTAATAATGTCTTCTTGTGAGCATCATTCATATTCTTGCAATGACAAGAGGAACAAGAGGGTAATATGGTAATGGATACTTGAAAGAAATGAAAGGGAAATCAAGAAGGGTAAATTGTAAACCATGTTTCTCTTAGAATGCATTTTATGCGGAGCGTGTCACTCTACTCATATTAATCGAGAAAATATAAAGAAAAACAAGCTTGAATTTTGATTTTTTTCTTTAGCCTTGAAAGAAATTCGATAAAATCCATGAGTCTATTCAAATTCAAAAGCTTTCTTTTTGTTATATTCTGATGACGATCATGAAGGGGACGATGGGTTTGCCGTATGCTCATAATTATCATCATTCTGAAGATCACTCGGGTAAAATAACTCAGAGTTTGCAAAAAAAACTTATAAAATGCATAAATTTTATTAAGGTAAATGAACATGGAATAGAGATTATATAAGTTCATTATAAACTATTTTCAGCTCGCGTAGTTTCACAGTGATAAGTGTGATATTGTATAATGCACAATAATTATTTAATTAAAACAGCTTTTATCTATTTAATATTCTTGTCAGATTTTTCATACAATTTTGCAGTATTTTATAAAGTGAAACCTATCTTAAAATACTATACGTATTACTCAGCATTACAACATGACATTGAATCCAAAGTAAACAACTGACTCTTCCTTGCAACGAGGCAGATGTTACAATGTCACCTGTCACTAAATCTTGATGGTGAAGTACAGGGGGAAGACGTATGTGAGGGTGTATTCGTCAAAATTTGCTTTTTAGATTGAAGGATTAAGATAAAGCCAGCTGAGTCCAAATGGCCAGCCCCAGCCCAGCATCATACAAACGGGCTTGAAATGGGAATGGTTTTACGGAAGAATAAGTTTCAATCACAGAGAAGGCAATCGATGAAATTCAATACAACTGCAGTAGATCAGGTAAGACTGCATAGACTCCATTTCAAGCATGATTTCCCAGGAAGGAAAACAAGGGACATGAGCATACATGAAAAAGTTTAAATCAAAGCACAACTATTATGGACAACCATCTATATCAACCTTCTGTTGTCATTTGTTCTGTGAGGCGACATAAGGAACTTGATATTTTTGTTATTACAACACAAAATACAGCACACAGACTTTATGAATCTATGTAATCTCTGTTTTAATTATCACAACAGGTAAAGCAACTTTTATTATTAGCTTGAGCTCCCATGAAACTGGCTGTAAAAAAATCATGGGAAAATTTTTCGAAACACGAACAGCTCATCATCTGCAACTTGTAATTTGCAAAGGATCCAACTCAAGTTATACTTTTAACAGGTAACAGAACTCCACTCTGTTTCCCTCGAAATAGCTAATACAATATCAAAGGAG
Source organism: Willowsia nigromaculata (assembly GCA_034700605.1). Classification (NCBI taxonomy): domain Eukaryota; kingdom Metazoa; phylum Arthropoda; class Collembola; order Entomobryomorpha; family Entomobryidae; genus Willowsia; species Willowsia nigromaculata. The sequence continues at coordinate 18,151 of JAQIXX010001798.1, read as the reverse complement.
AAAAAACTTTCCCCTTCTAAATCGAGCGTCTTCAATGATAGGAACGTTCTAGTATAATTTTACTACATTATGTCTGTATTACCACCTGCATCATATTTCAATTTTTTCATCTAATGCTGTTTATGAAAAAGAGCAATGTAAGAAGGTAACACATTTTTTCAACTAGAAGAGGTAAAAACGCAACAACAGTACATAACTTTCTACTGGGACTACACACTCCACAGTAATAACCAAAAACACAAAAGCGGAAGCCTTCTACAAACAACCTGGAGAATTTTAATAATGCAAATGACTAGCAAGAGAAATTTTCTTTGAGTCTCTCATAAAACTTTATAGATTACATTGGGTAGACATAATAAGCCAAGGAATAAACTTTTATCTTTGAAATGTGTACTAGGAAAGGGGAGCGAAATATAACAAAGGAGCTCTATAAATAATATGTTGCATACCTATGCATGCCCAGCTTGCATCCTAGTGTAAGTAAAAGGGATTCATACACATATTATTAGAGTTGGAGGGGGATGGTTGCTTCGCACTTTCGAAGATTCATTGATTCAAAGGGTCGAACTAGAAACCTAACACCTGATGCCAATGTATAAGTGAAATATATTCTTCTACTAAATCCATTTCTAAATAAGCAGGAAAATAGCAGTTGGAACGTTGGAAGACCAGAACCAGCTTCCTTCTTCCTCGTATACAGAGAAAGTTATCCTTAGTGATGTGTGTAGCGAGCAGCAATATAGCTGCAAATATTCATTGAAATAGCTGCTTTACGCTTCCTATTTGCCTGTGCAAACCAGACAATAAAACTACATGAAAAACATCACAAACAACAACGTATATTCTGGTTTCGTTCAGTTTATGAATGCGTCCAGCAGGTACACAATTCTTTTCAAAGATAGCACCGACAGCAGCCATATTTCCCTTTATAAAATTTCAAACGATGAATATTAGACGTTCCTCACTTTTCTTTTATAAACAAAGTTGTGGCAAGGGATGTCATATATTCCTCTGTATACCTTCGTTCAGCTTTCTTTTTCCTAATAGTAAATCACCTTGTTGTGTGCACTTTCATTTGTTTTCACAGCCTAAAATCGACCAAGTCCTAATGGTACTCTTCTTTCTATTCCTCATCCTATGTGGCTTATTTTTTCGTGGACGACAGAGCGATGGGAATTTTCCCCGTTTGGCACGGTGAAAAATGGCTCCCATGAGATTTAAAGACGATCCCACAACCAAATAAATGGAGAGACTTTTACATGTGTACATACGCACATGTATGTAGGTATGAATGTACAAGAACCCTAGTTCACAACGATAGAAAAGCATTATTATGTTTACAGTATTAGCCCCTTTTGATTAGCAGTATACATGCATAAATATATTTAGTAAAATTGTTTTTCAAGCATTATCACAAACCAAAAGATTCATCGCTCCATCATTTTTTCTCTTTGATGGTGCAAATAAAGCTGTATCTGGTCCCGTGTCCCTTTAAAAATTTCGCAATACTTCATTGTTCTTTTTCTTCCATCAGCGATTTACTTTGGCGGATTATTGTAATATTTCTCTTGTAAATAGGTAACAAAATGCTTACACGTAACTTATTATGGCTTTAATACATCATATACTTGCAAGACTGGATTATTAAAATGATGATTGCCGCTAGTGTACAGTTTCACTCTTAAAAGAGAAGGTGTTTGACCAACTGAAGCAAATTTGTTTTATTTGCGCGATTTATGTGAAAGTCATGTTGGTAATGCGTATGCATCACTCGTGCAATTATGGATGTAAAAGGTTTACTTGTGGTAACAGATCTAAAAAAATATTAAAGTCTTTTCCTCACTAAAAATAAGTTGTAGTACAATTGATTTATCATCAAAAGATCATACAAATTATTTTGCAAATCTAAAAAAACTAAAAGGAATGCATGTATCTAACTAGGAATCATACATATTTGTATATTTTACTATATTGACCTTCTTATGTAAACTACAACTTAGTTTCATGATATAATGTAATGGTCTATATTTGTTTCTGGTTTGGTAAATGACGAAATGACTTGGAAGATGTAATTAAATGGTTGTGAGAATATAACTGGGAGCCGGGAAACGAAGTGGCAAACTAATAATTTCAAAGCAGTCAAAGCACGTAGTTAAACTTTATTAAGACAGCTATTGCATCTTTCGCATCAGTCGCATTCTCCTTCCTTCCAATTAGTTATGTAAGTAAAGCGGTTTTCAGCTAGACATTCCGTTTAAAATTGTCACACACAAACTGTTCATGAATAAGAGACTCTTTCCAGTTTCTTCCAAACGTACATGTAATAGACTTTGCAGGAATACGCTTGTTGATGACAGGCGAAGTGGCGAATTTGTTTTTCCCCAAAAGTGGTGGCGAACTAAAGTAATATCATCCTGATCGTCATCGTCGTCATTATCATGGTTATTGCTACCCAGCAGACCCACACAATCGTGTAAAGAGACACATCAACTGGAGGTGTAATAACTATCGCTATTTTATTATTCGTCTGATAGCGGTCGTGCTGCTGTAATGAGCAGAGAAAGAAAGAAGCGAAAACTTTCTTGGTATTCTAATATGTAGCGTTTGACTTTGTTTAAAACAGTACGACAAACGCACGACCACGGCCTCTATATACCCATAGCATACTGAAACGTGAGAAAAATTTCTTACGCTGGTCTTGCTGCTACATTTAGAAACTTACAAACAAGTTATTCTATCATAGCTGCTCAGAATTACATGTTCCAAGCCAAGTGTGTATATAAGATGTGTGAATAAAACCAAGGAAAGGGTAAGTTTTCCATCCCTCCTCACTCCTTCTCATTACGTTTGATGACATAAAACCGAAAACCATACGAACTTGACGAGAGCTCAAATTGAAATTCAATGTTTATACAAAGTTGCACATGCTATCTTGTCTGCCGCACTTTTATTACTTAAACAATGGTCGATAAAATTGAATGTGGAAAGTAAACTAATCGCCGTGTGTGCTGTCTTTTTCTGGAGACAAAATAATTTTATCGTCATAAAATTGGATAGACACAGTTGTTGGTTGTATTTAATGTTATTTGACTATTGCTGAAGCTGAGATTGCAGAGTTGTTTGTGTTCAAGCAAGAAGGAATTCAATGTGTAGTTTTGATTTAGTACGGAAGCTCATGTTCGTATTATTTAGTTTGTCCACATAAACCAGGCAGAGCTTGAGATAGGGTTGCAGTGTTATCTTCTCACCTAACAACTTTGCAGTACACGAACCAATCCCAAAATAGTTTTGCTTTGTTTACTTTGTCATAAAATAAAAAAATAAAAAGATGTCATTCCATTTCCAATGATTCATCTTCTTGAATTTACAGAGTGTTAAGTTACATAACTTGCATGCCTTCGAAGGCTTCGATTTATGTCATATTAACATTCACTGTTCAGGTCACAAAATTTTTAACACTTCTGAAGTACGCATGGTTTTATCAAAGTAAGCCATGCATGCTTTATGAGCGAGATAAAGCACGGTTCATGAATGAGGTAATCGAAATTGTGCTATTTTATTTCGTTTTTATGCAAATTCGTATACCTACGTACCTCTATAAATTATCAAATTCCATTCGCTCACATCAAGTAACATCAAATTTTGTCGCGCTCACGCATGAAAATTAGGCACAAAAATGATAAAATATTTCAAATTATTGATTGTTAACTTGATCCACTTAATCTGTGTGCTCACACCTCCATCCAGCCGCAGCCTTGATCCAGTTTACAAACAGTTAAATAGCATATATTATGAAAATGATAATCAATAAAACAGCCTGTATGCATGTCAAATGCCATATTTTAAGCTGGTTCGTCTGCTATCATCAACAAATTTTCTTTCCATTTGTTTCTGTTCCTTAAAGTTGCACACTCTACGGAAGCGGATGTAATAATTTTTCAGGATGTTTGTTTGTTATCTGCTGCAAACAATGTGCCTGTTTTCGATACTACATACAGGGCAATCTGGAACGGATTCTGAAATTTACTTGTTTTATGATGGTGAAGGAGGTTATCATCCGGGGATTGTGAGTCATGAGGCAAATCAAAGATGGTTTTTGGGCAATGGATCACGGGACCGGGAAAAGGACATTCATTTTTTACTGTACACTAGGTATGCGTTGCTATTTTATATACAAAGCCTTGTTACTGACGTTTTTACAAGCTCTGATAAAAATCGTTTGCTTGTTATTTAAGAGGAAGTAATCACTCAGAAGAGTTGACTATTGGTGACACTAATGGGTTAAGCAGATCAAAATTTAATAAAACAATCCCGACAAAACTAATAATTCATGGGTTCACAAACAGTGACAAATCCGGTTTTCCTCCGGCTGCCAGAAAGGGTATGACTTCTCTTGCAATACATAAAGCACTCAGTACTTTTGGTTTCCCATCTTACCCTTTAAAGACTCATTGTTGTAGCCTTCTTGGAGACATCAACTGCACCGCAAGTAAATCTTATTGTTGTCGATTGGGGAAAGTTAGCTCAAGCTCCATGGTACAATGCTGCCGCAAAGAACACTTACCTGGTAGGAGTGAAAGTGGCAAGATTTATTGAGTTTCTAGTATCACAGGGACACTCGCTCGATAAAATTCATCTGATTGGCCACAGTTTGGGTGCTCATGTGTCTGGATATGCTGGTTCGAATTTGAATAACATGACCCTGGCTAGAATTACAGGTAATGCATATCTATCTAGTATGCTTTTCAGGTTTACCATTTCAAAGTTCGTTTGCAATCATCAAGTATCATCACATCATGCCAGCTTCTTTACATTCAAAACAAGATTTGCTTGCTCGAGGCTCTTTCATTCTACTCCTAGAGTTGAAAGGAGATGGAATACTTCGATTGAATACTTATATCTATTATGTAAATGTCTTCACGTTGTCCCTGTAAATGCACACCAGCACTAGATCCAGCTCTACCGTTGTTTGGAGATTCGTCTGATGAAAATCGTATTGATCCTTCGGATGCTGTTTACGTGGATGTAATTCACACCTCAGGAGGAGAATCCTCTAGGAAAAAAGCTATAACAGAGGGAATACTAGAAGAAACGAGGGCTTTGGCTTTTATAGAGCCAAGAGGTACCTCAGACTTTTATGTGAATGGAGGTAGAAAGCAACCTGGCTGTGGAGTGGACTTTTTTGGTATGTCTATGTTGTATGGGTTGTTCATGGCTCTAAGAAAATTATTTTGTCGTCGTCTACGATTAATGCAGATTATGTAATATTCAAGCATGAGTCCAACAGTTGATAACAAACAAGATAATATGGAATGCAAACAATAGCTTATTATCATTTTGTAGGTACGTGCAGTCATATTAGGGCTTATGAATATTATCTTGAGTCAGTAGCAAATCCAAAAGGTTTCCTCTCTTGTGAGTGTGGGAATTGGGAAGAATACAAGGATGGCCACTGTGACTGTCTCACTGTCGCTTATTTAGGAGATCAGTGCTCCTCCAGGTTTGATCTATAAAAATCTCTTTTTTTCTTATAATGAGACAAAATACTATACAGGCATGGTGTTCCTCTGTCTATGAATTCAAATAATACAACACTTTATAATTAATTTCAGTTCCAAAGGAACGTTTTTTCTTCAAACCAGGCCAACACGTCCTTATGCTTTGTCACAAAGACAATCATAGTAAACATCAACGTATAAACAAAAAAACGTCATTTTAATGTGGCCTTGAATGCTTAATCTCGCAAAATGACTACATGACTGTCATACTTTAATCAGTTTTTGAAACTAAATATCCATTTTTAATGTTTATTCATTGCATGTTAATACTTTATTCCTTTGTATTTCGTCAGTTAAGTTAAATATGTATGTGCATAACAATATACAAAAGTCATTCTTTACAAAAAACTACGTTGCAATGTATTCTTTGACATCCTACGACCTCCTAACTTTAGAGCTATCATATCGACTGTACAAATACATTTTTCAATTGTGCTAAGGTTGGCTTCAAAATTTTATACATGTTATCATTACAAAGTATTATGGCTTCAAACTGCATTTAAATCTGTTATCAGTCTTCAATTTCTAATTATTAAGTAGAATTAGTAAAACATAAATCTGAATAACGATGACCTATGGTCACATTGAGTTTCATAATATTCTGTTTAATTGTAATACTAGCAATACATTTTTATAGACTTATTTAATCTCATACAAAAATCTCGCTGTTTCGCTTCTACTGTTCTAGTATCCGTTTACTACTCTTATACAATATAATGTTCGACTAAAGAACCCGATGGTCCCGTTAAGGTTGCAGCGGCAGTGGCAGTTGTTCTGCTGCTCATTCCCATATTCAAATGCGGTGTAAACTGAAGACTTTTCCTAGTTAAGAATGAATGGATTTCCCAAAATGTTGGCCTGTCCTCATCGTTCCTTCTCCATGTATCACACATAAGCTGATAAACATCTCGGGGACAGTTATGGGGCTTGCTGAGAGGCTCAAACAAATCCGATTCTTCCAAAACAGAGAGGCGACGTAGGTTATGTATTACCTCTTGGTTACTCATCGTCGGATAGGGTGAGTGTCGTGAGTAGGAAAAGATTTCCCATAAAGTCACGCCGAACGAAAATATGTCACTTTTTACAGAGTAAGACCCCTATAACGAGAACAAAAGGCATATTTGTTGCTAAAAATTCTTTAAAACTCAAGCAAATAATATAAGGCAGTAGACGACTGTTGCATGAAAACCTCAACCTTAAAACGAACTCTTAAAATTTTGTTATGTAAAGGCAAATTTTTATGAAGAAGATTGTTTTATTTACACATACCATGAAAAGTGATTCCCAAGCCATCCATCGTATGGGAAGTGGCATCTTTCCATCAAGCCGATAGTAGTCACAAGAATACAGATCAGTATCGGTAGCAAAATGCGATATTTTCACAACCAGACCTTTTCCCACCACACAGTTTCTAAAAAGTACAAGTATGTTATTTTCTTAATCAAAAGAGTCATTTATTTATGTTTCAGCAATGGAAAGCATGATTCACTACTAGGTAAAAGGTATCAATGAACAAAACTGAAAAAAACTGGATGAAACAGAAGGAAAGCTTGCTCGCAACATTAACCTTTCTTGGTAAGGCTACACACTTCAAGCAGTCGATTTACGTACCTTGTCGCCAGATCTCGGTGCACGATATTTCTTGCTTCAAGAAACTTCATCCCACTTGCAATCTGGCTGCCGATATGAATAAGGTTGCTCATGCTGTCGGTACAATTGATAAAGGGAACAACAAACCGTGTTTAGTAAAACTCATCATGATGACACCACAAGTAAACTTCTTTTTTTCAAAATATATTCTGCTCTTTATTCAATGAAATGACACACGCATAAATATTCCAGTGGGTGACGAAATACAAGACGGCCCTCATTTTTTAAAAGCATGTTGAAGCTATGAATTATATTATTATGGCTAACCTTAGTTTCTTGCTTGAGGAAGGTAACAACGTGTCGTTTTGTCTTAAGAACTGACAAAGATCGCCAAGTTCAAGAAATTCCAGAACGACACTGTGAGGTTCGTTTTCACAACACACACCAAGCACATGGGTGACATTTGGGTCCGTCAGGGATGAGAGAAGACGAACCTCTTCCAAAAAGTCCATCCTTTTAAAGGATTGCAAGAGATCAAATAATCAATAACAAATAGACATGAACAGATTCACTTACAATATCCACTTTATTCTAATGTTACAACAACATTATTTAAACTCAAGTTTAAATGACCACATGGTTTTGAAATGGTAACTAACTTGTCCTTTTCCGAGGCATTTTTTAGAAGTTGCTTCACTGCCACAAGACTCTTCGCTGCTTTATTTCCATTCTCAAGTTCCCCTACGAACACCTAATGAATGATACACAAAGAAGAAATGGATACGCACATAAATAAAAGGAAATCCCATTTTTCACTCTTCCCTCTGCACTTTCTACGTAACGGATCACTGATCAAAATGATCAACCCTACCTACAGCTCAGAGGGAATGAGTTCTTGTATGGAGTTTTTATACTGTTCGCGTGTTCTACTATATTTATAGTAAAGTGTAGGTTGAAGCATCTCACTTTAAAATACATCGTTCTCTTTAAAAGGATTAAATTAGCTAAATAATGAGCTTACAGTTCCAAAAGCACCGTTCCCAAGTTTTCTTAACATCCGGATCTTCTGCTTGGGAATTTCGGGAACGCCCAGCTCTCTATATCTCTGTTTCACATTGCTAAGACTCCGGCCACTGCTCGTCCGATTCATGGTTGCTGGTGAATTGGGAATGGATTTCAGTGGGCTTAATTGATTAGGTAATAGTTTACCCAACTCATTGGGAACTGCATACTCGTAATCGTTGGCGGAAGAATCTGTGAACAATATAATTTAATTAGGACAGATTTTCTTTTGCTGCATTTGCATCATCTATAAGGCATAAAACCTTCAGAGTATTTGGACCATAACTTGACTATGAACTACATATGTACATATGATATCTCGTAAATAGAGAGAAAGTCATACATACTCTTAGCATTATAGTGACATGCATAAATTTCATTCATATTTACCATGTGCGGATGCTGGAGTGGGATTGGAAACTAGAGTGCAGCTGTAGTACTGTGTTAAGCTTCCTTTCCCAGAGACGTTCACTCCAGAGTCAGAGCTGTTTTCGATGACTGCGCTCATGGCATTACCACTTCCAGGAAAGTCAGGGTATTGTGAGTCCACAAATGGCTCTTGGTACTCTACATTTGTGGCAATTTTTGCTTTTCGGATGTCTTCAGGTGTGGCATACCCAAATTCCAAATGATGCTCACCATAATGTAATGGCATCCCATTACGAGAGCCTGGGATTTCTCCGCGAGATTTTATTTTTTGTCGAAACACCATTGCTGTCAGGATAAGTAGCAGCACTAGAATTATTGCGACGAATGAGCTTATTACAGCCGTAATAACAATTGTTACAGAACTCCATTCCTCATGCAAAGTTGGCGTCTGTCCAATAATCATATGATCTAAAAAGCACCATAAATCAATACAGATTATACATTATTATGTTATAAAATGTATACCATGAGTGCTATTATTATTAAGAGGAATACGCATGTCATTATAAGCCATTTGGTCGGTTAACGTATACCTAATACGGCGGAACGTCATACAACAACACAAGTTTTTCTTCCTTAATTTCATGTACGAACTATAAAATAACTTGACTAAAAATCCATATTTCTCATAAAAAACAGGGCATTACTTATCATTTCCTGTGGAATTCGGTTGCTTCCAGAATTACTTTCGGAAGCGTCACTCTGAGACTGCGGTGGAACATCCTCAACTGGAACTGCGGTTGCTAATAATGTTGGCTGTTGTTGAGTCTGCATGACTTCCTCTGTGAAATTACCCATTGCCGGTTCTTTGCAGCGGAAATATATTGAAAAATAAATATTGACGGTCAGTGAACTTTTCAAGTGTGAAAGAAAATTGAAACTTGCGAAAAAACATGAAAAAGTTGACAAAAAGCCGGAGCTACTTAAACAATGCGTTGTTTACATATTAATATTTTACTGTTCTCTTACGGGAGTCAAAAGTAACTTCGCTGATAAGTATCCACTTTGTAGCCCAAAACAGCTCGATTTTCACATATTGTCCAACACGCTGGGGTATTTTTATAGAGATGTATTCAGGATCTTCAAAAATGCAATCTTCCTTGTGCTTGTACACTACCGGATCCCTGTGATAATACTTTCCTCCAATGCTAAAGTAAATTCTGGCTTCGGAAAATACCTTTGATTTACAAAACAGAACATAAAATTAATGGGTTTCATATGTCGTTAAAGACTACACAAATGCATCATCGTTTGTCATTATGACTTTTCACTTTTCAAAATCTCAGCAATTTGCAATAATAACAGCAATTTAGCAAGTTTTCATAGGAAAATTGTTTATGAAATATCATATTCAAGTTATATATTCGCATTAGTCATGGGAGAGTAGTGGCAGTACTAAAGAAACCTGTGAAATTTCTTGCTTGAGAAAAGATAAATGCAATAAAATCAAAGGAAACAACAAAGTTTAGTAAAAGCAAGCTCGTAAAAATATCGAAAAGTGACATTTATGCGGATTTTATTGTACTGCGTAACCAACTTGGCAAATATTTATTTAGACTGGTGTAGCCGGTATGGTATTCGGTAAATAAGTAAAGCCGTTTTCAACATGGTCTAGGTATGTAATGTAGCTGCCTGCCCTTCCAAGATAAAAATGCAGACAAACTGAGCACGCAATATTTTCCAGCACAGTTTCAAACCACTTATGCCGATGCTATAACAAGTGATCCTGGTCAAAAATTTGTGAGAATTATCAATTCAAAGAACAAATCTAAATCCCATGTAGCTTTTCCACTTTCCTACTTTCATTTTCAAGTATTGTTCAACCTTTCCGGTCATAAAATGTCATAGTTAAACGGGATTTAAAGAAATGCAATCACGTCACGTACATATCTATCAGTTCACATAATTCATGATCATATTCTTCTGCATATTATGTACTAAATATATGACTGGAAAAACATCTAGATTCAAATTGGCTCTCACTCTGCTGACTGTGTATTCGTGACAGACTGTTGACTAGCTCGACAACGATAATCCGCCTATTGTTTTGAAGGGAACAATAGGAAAGGGTACAGATTAAAAGTCTTTGAGTGTACAATACCGACCAAGCATTATATTTTCCTGTGTTTTAGTCAAAGGACCAGATATACTCCACCAAAGAGAACATCAAAACTAGATTGCAGAGCAGAGTCTCGCGTTTAGAAAAACAAATCAAAATTTATGTTCATCAATGCAAAACTAGAGTTAACTGTGCATGTCAAAGCGTAGTACGTTATGTAATGTAGCTCCAGTATCATACCAAGACTATACCAACTGGGTGTCGATCAGCATCATAATCGTAATTTTGAATAAAAATTATGTTATTTTATTTAATGTTCTGCATTGGCATATGTGGCTTACCATAGCACTCTTTATAGAAGAACTTAGAAGAAAAGAAGATGAGTAAACATCTTCATATTAAAGAAAACGTTTTAATTTGCTTAGCTCCTTATTATTTTGCTGACAACTCTGATGTTGGAGGTTTAGTGTGTTCTGCAATTATAAAATCTATATGCCAGACCTTCGTATTATGCAGCATTGTCGGCGTAGTCCACTCAACTCATTTTAATCTCTTATCTTTTTGGGTTTATTTTGCTAACAATAGACGGGATTAGTTGTCGGGATAGTGAACAAGCGGCGTAGTCCAGTTTACCGTATTTCTGTGCCCTTGCCATTTCTCATCTGAATTTTTAATATTTCAATATCTTTCAGTGAACAGCTCACGATTCTCCTCCCTTTCATCAGATATTTCACAGCTGCTAAGAACAGTTGGGAATGTTACTGCCATTGTAACAAATATCCTTTCTTTTAAAATTTTATGGCATCACGAAGACAAAATCTTGAATTGCATAAATTCCTCTTGGATTCCATTATCGCAAGCAAATGGACTTCAAATCAAAAGGAAATCAAATTTGTTGATTACGTCATTAAGACTGAGTTTCAATGGTTTGTGTGTATTATTTTTATTTGGGCTTGACACAACCATGTACAGAAATATGCTAAAATTATATGAATCGATTTGTGGAGTGGATTATCCTGACTCCTACTAACATATGATCCCATGGCTGTTACGTCAGAATTTTTTTTTAAAAATCACATGATACCGCAAGCAAGTTAGATGAAAGGCAGAGCATGAAAAAACAAAGTTGCTATTTATTTTAAGACAAGCCGATTGGTTGAACCCCAGAAGTTCTGAAATTTTGAAAAAATTAACCATGCTCAAAATCTTAAATAAGAGTTTCTCTTGATACCAATTCCAAAAAATGAGATACGAAGTGTGCAAAAAATGTGAAGCTACGAAGAAGTAAGGTAATCAAATAGAATCTTTTCACTCCGGAAACACTTTGGGAGATTATCCAAGACAGAAATTGTGTATACCTTGCCCTGAACAAATCCTTTCTTTCAGCGATATTACCAGATTTTACCCGGAGAAGAAAAGGAGCGTTATCCATCTAATTGCAGCACTACTTGTGTTACTAAAGGATTTATAATGAGCAGAGTGAACACTCAACAATTTGTTCTAAGTCTCATAAAAACAGAATCCCAATAGTATAATTTAGGTTTACGAGTTGAGTTAAAAGAATTAACCCCACATAAATCATATTGTATTTTCACTGTTTTCCATGCAGAAACAGGAGTTTTGATTGTATTTATTAAAGTATGTAGAGGTTACGCGCAATATTATGCGCAAAAAATAGCACCAATATATTTCTAAACAAAGCAAGTTATCCGAATGAAACTTCTTGCATCTTGCATGAAACAAACAACCGAGATTAGGTTTGGAAGGATTTTTAAAAAAGAAAATTTAAATAGTGGGAAAAATGGTAAAAAATTTTTACTTGAAAACTTTTAGAATTATTCGGACGACGGTATAGTGATTTGAAAAGTTTGCAAAAAAAACAAATTTTCAAGTTTTTTCCGCTTATTTTTTGGTAATTTTGAAAATGCTTCAAATCCTGCCCTCAACCTTTTAATTGATGCAGAACACAATAAGTTTTTTCCAATACGTTCTTTAGTTTAAAAATAAATTGGTGCTACCTTTTTGCGCATAAAATTGCGCTTAACTTCTGAATGCTTTGTTATATAGACTCAAAACTTAATGTGTGGGGTAAATTAATGTAGCGTAAAAATATGTATTAAATTTAAAAAAACCGGAAACTTGCGTAGAACTACCATTTTGGAAATGCATAAACCTGCTCTATATTGATAACCAGTTCATTGATAACTTGCCGGCTCTACCTACATATTGTCTGTACACGCTAGTCAATGTGTTGCACGATGTGGAATTAATTAACACAACTGCAAAAACGATAGAATTTGTCTTCAACCAGCAGACTTTCACACTTGGAGGGTATTATCATGTCATGGACATATAATTTTGAAATCTTGGAAGCGCCATCCATGGTTATCAGTGAAACGGAAGCGATTTACGAACAAATTTATAGCCTCACGCATATGTATGGCGAGATCCAATAATGTTTTCTTATGACAAAATGGTTTTATTTAATCGGGAAAGTTACTCTGATACTATTTGCTAGAGATATTTTTTGAGGATTCGTGTGAGCGCTTCTCACGGTAGAAAGAATTCCAAAAGAAGGATTTGAAACTGCGATTTATTTAATTCCTTTGAATGTATGCAATTCCGTATAACCGTAACCGAAGTATTTGTGAAATGAGATAGTTGGAGGGCGTTTGACGTTTATTAGTACGTGTTCATATGTCTTCACGGAACAGATTATTTTTACCTGCCGTACTTGCTGGTGTAAAAGTTCCTGATTGGAAACTTAATGTAGAAGTCTTCCATTGACAAATTAAGGCACTTTTCCTAAAAGATTTCAACGCCTGTTATTTGTGACTTTTCTTGAAGTACTCACCTGACGAGATAACATGATAGCTAATGATAAGACTAGTTGCAAATCGTGAAGTCGACTTTCCCCATCGGAAAATCGATTGCTTTCAGGATTTGTGATGTGTGTGAGTCAATTTATTTTGCAGCATTGAAGAACCCGTCATTTCGAATCTGCACATGTTTTTACGAATTAATTAAGTATGAGACGGTTTATGAGATTCTATTTTTAATTTTAAGTTTTTCTAGGGACACTTGTATGCAAATATAGGGGTACTAGATATATCATAACTTTTGCTACTAGATCATACTAGATATAGCATTATGGTTTTGTCCCGGAAGATGTTCTGCTATTGGCAAACGTGCAGGAATTGGACATTGAAACAACTTCTTGGATCAGTTAGTTGTCCATTTGCTCTTATATGAATGTAGGAATAAAAACATACCAACCTGATATATTCAAAAGTTCATACTGTTTGAAAGCAGATGCGATTTTCTCTCCTGACTCCCATTTCTTGCAATATAATCATAAGTTTATGGAGAAATCCTGCCAATTATTGTGCATTTTATAACGGAATATAAACCAGCCTCTGAAGTTTTTCTGACTTATATATGCTAATTGTCCCTACCTCCACTATTATATAATGTAAACTGTAATGTTTAGTCTTGTTTGAAATGTTTTAATAGATGGAATTAAAAATGAGGACTTTATTTTTAATTTGACGAAAATTTTATTTCTTGTAGAATTTACATTCTCATGGACAGAAGATTTTGAAATCTTGGAAGCGCCATTCATATTTATTAATGGAACGAAAACGAGTAATGAATAGATTTACAGCCTCCGGTGATCCTATAACGATTTACTATGGCATAATGAAATAATTTTTAAATTATTATAATTATAGCAGTTTTGCAGTTAAGGGATTTTACTTTAATTGATTAATTATCATATACAAAACTCGTTCGTGTTGAAGATTAAAATCTACTTCTGATATTTGGAAAAATTGCTAGTGACTCAGGAGACCATGCCCAAATCATTGCTAGTCTATCCAAAGCCTTGCTGGGAGTCAAAAAAGTTCCAGAACCAAGCCGCATAAATTTTCTAGACCACGGATTCCATTGATATTCTTCTGTGAAAGGAAGGCAATCGTTTGGAATGCTCTCACTTTGGTACAATTTGTGAAGACTCGAAAACTATATTTATTGTGATTTTATCGTACAAACTGCCTAGACTACCAACGTTTTCTTATTCCAAGATATCCACAACACAATTTTACAAAACTTTTTCTCAGAAATAGCGAATCATTACATATAAAAGCGAACAAAACCGGGTACTATCTAGTGTTTGCATTTGCTAATATGTCATAAGTATTTAAAGTAGACAGCGTCTACACTAAACGCTTTTACTTATTTTATATAAATTTGAAATTCCAAAAGAATGTTTGAGTTTGAGCGTTGGAAATTCATCCCAAATTCACGGTACTGTACCCTATGTCACATAGAATTCATGTGCAAAACATTGACAAGGCTCAATACAAAATTCTACGAAATTTTAGGAAAGTAAACAGGACTCCCGATTTATTTCGTGTAGATGAGCAGAATGTTCATTTGGAAACAGGAAGCAGCTAAGAGCAGACGCGGAATGCGCGGTTTTAAGTCCCCAGACTAAGCTAATAATTTATTTAGCAATCGGAAGATTTTAATGATGATTCTCACCCTGAAAATGTCTCTCGGGTCATTGAAGAGAATACCTAGCTTCCGGTGCAAATATGAGCTAAGCTTGACAAGTAAAATGATACAAGGTCCAACGGGGACACTGGAACTTTGAGTGGTGCGTTAGCTCTGTAAGATATGTACCATGAATCAAAAACCACATATTCTGAAATATTCAAAACCGAATGGATAATACGGAAATGTGGCTAGAAGAAATTTTAATATAGGAAATTCTTTTTTTCTGAGATAAACATGACAAATGTATGCACTTCGTGTCAAATGAAAAATATACATTCTTGTTACGTAACCACTGGGGTGCCGAAACTAGAGAAATTGATAATTCGCGAGTCGGAATCCTTTAATGCTGAGATGTGCAATTGTTTTAAAGGAATCGAACATAAAATCTAACGTAAGTGATCGTGTTGTCAGATGAAGTTGAATATGTGAGTAGGTAATTGAATTAATTGAACTTCAATTCGTTATAGCCCCTTCTGTGATAAACAACGTTTCTTACACCCGGAGGCACACAAGTTTACAACGGATGCAAAGCTATTGCTGAGTGATTGGGGTCAACAAGACTAAGTGAGAATGACAATTAAAAGCTTGTTTCACTTGAATCAAAAGTCTTTCTAGCCTTTAAAGGGTTCAGCGCCTTAAAAAACGTTCCCAAATTTCGGCGGACTCCAGTAAGCATGAAAAATTATGAGTCATTTGGTCCTCTGCCGTACACTTCCTTGTTTCTCTGATTCTACCTATACAAACGAGTTTGGAAGAAGGTCACTAAACTTCAATTTCACAACAGTTTACATGGTTCTCAAGCCGGGAGATTTATTTGAAGTTGTTCTGTAGTGCCAAGGAGGTAAGATAAAACATGAGAATTTAAGAGCAAGGTTGCGTATTGCTTTGAATGTTGTGTTTTAATTTGACTACGCATACGTCATGGATGACAGCAGAGACTTCCAGGAAATGGGCGTCTATTCGCCAATGCCACTGGAAAAAATAATTGACATCAGGTCATATTCGACTTACAAGGAAGAAAATCATTTATAAGAAAACTTTCGTGCTGGAGCATATAATCTACTTTTGGTCTTTTGAGAAAATTCGAAGGACTCAAATCATTCTTAATTTTTCCAAAGCTTTCTTGGGGCTTAAAAAGTCCCAAAATCAAGCTACATAAGTTTCTTGACAATCAGGGATTGCCTCCTAAAAGGCTATCAGTTGGAATGTTGTCACGATTTTTGATGAGCCGCCAAAAGATACTGTTTGTACCTATTTCGATTAATTTTTTATGTGTTCGTTTTTCAGTGTGAAAATGTTTCATAAGACGGGCTAGGTTCTCCTTATTCTTATGGCTTATCGCGTTACATATTCATGGTTAATAGGGTCAACACTCATCACTTTGTCTCAACACATAAAAACCAACAAAACTAATTCATGTTATACATAGAGCGAAAACCTGCTCAATTAACTCATCTCTGCAACAATTTGTAGAGGAAATTTCAACAGGAATCAGAAGATCTTTGTCCAGTAGATTATTTTTTAGTTAGAATTTTAGAGAGATTAATTTCCTTTCTTTTAGTGAAGCTGTTTTATGCTCCGGATATCATTAATTTTAATATATTTATAGACAACAGCAGATTATTTCCTGGGAAAAGTCATATAGAGTACCACTAAATTCCTCGTAGGAAATTACTGTCGACTTAAGATTTTTAAGGAGTACATTCGGGACATTGATTTGAACATAAGATTTATTGAATGAAAAATTTTTTAAGTAAAAATTATTTGTAAAAAATAAGGTCGTTATTCAAGGATTTTTAAAATGAAGCGAAGCATTAGAAACTAAAATAATGGATTTTCATCCAATATGTCGTGCCTGAATCCTTTGACAAGGTCTAGATAATAGATAAGATAGATAAGGTCTAGATAAGATATTCTAACATGTCTAGTCAATAATAATTGGTAACAAATGTCGTCTTTATTCATCCAGTCGAATAATTTCAGCACTGCATAGTTTTGTAATATACTTTCACATAGTTGGTCAATTGACTATACATATAAAATACTGCTTATACATATAAAAATTTGTGTCAGTTATGTGTCATTCGATAAATGATAATAGTTTTTGGATTTTATATGTAATATATTCGAATATTTCTTTTCGTGAATGGACAGTCATAATAGGTACGTATGAATAGTACAACAAGTGTCAATAATCATCTTGTACACCGCTTTTCCATAAAATTTATGAAATTTAAAGCATTAATTAAGACAAATCCCATTGATTAAGACGAAATTTTTTACATGCTGTATATTTTTTACTAAAGATCATAAGGATTCTCCTGGTTTCTTCATCTCATCATAAAAGTGAAGTGTTGTGAAATGAAATTTGATTGATTTGTTATTTCGAATGAACTACTTTCACCTTCAATGAACCCACAAGTGCACAGTATCTAAAGAGTGAGGTCAAAATAAATCTCCGGTTATCCTCACAATATGTTTCGGCAACACTGTATAAGGAAAAGGTAATATAATACTGCATTGCATCTGAGCAATATTATAGGACTAGAAGGGGGCACTAAGTGCAGGAGCATTTGCATTAAAAGACGCTGTATGCCACAAAAACTTCTCCCCCTACCCTAACGTTTCGGTCTAGCCGTCAGGGATTCACTCCCCTAAGCAAAACTATTGGCTAAATGGCTGGTTGATTTCTTGGATCGACATGCCGGCACACTTTCTTTGTTGTTACATCTTTTAGTGGGGTCACAATGTGGCAGTGTGTGGCACTTGTGCCCTGTACCGCCACATTTTAGATTTTTTGTTTTTTGTTTTTTTTTGTATTTTTTTGTTTTTTATTGAACCAATAAGAAAGGAATACAACATAATTTCTACTCATCATCTAATTCTACATTACCCA